>CM055743.1:0-272500 GCA_029465975.1 Dallia pectoralis | reverse complement strand
TCACCTAACATGATCCAAACACACGTGACAAGATCCAAACTCACGTGACAAGATCCAAACTCACCTAACATGATCCAAACTCACGTGACAAGATCCAAACTCACGTGACAAGATCCAAACTCACGTGACAAGATCCAAACTCACCTAACATGATCCAAACACACGTGACAAGATCCAAACTCACGTGACAAGATCCAAACTCACGTGACATGATCCAAACACACGTGACAAGATCCAAACTCACGTGACAAGATCCAAACTCACCTAACATGATCCAAACACACGTGACAAGATCCAAACTCACGTGACAAGATCCAAACTCACCTAACATGATCCAAACACACGTGACAAGATCCAAACTCACGTGACAAGATCCAAACTCACGTGACAAGATCCAAACTCACGTGACAAGATCCAAACTCACGTGACATGATCCAAACACACGTGACAAGATCCAAACTCACGTGACAAGATCCAAACTCACGTGACAAGATCCAAACTCACCTAACATGATCCAAACACACGTGACAAGATCCAAACTCACGTGACAAGATCCAAACTCACCTAACATGATCCAAACACACGTGACAAGATCCAAACTCACGTGACAAGATCCAAACTCACGTGACAAGATCCAAACTCACGTGACAAGATCCAAACTCACGTGACATGATCCAAACACACGTGACAAGATCCAAACTCACGTGACAAGATCCAAACTCACGTGACAAGATCCAAACTCACCTAACATGATCCAAACACACGTGACAAGATCCAAACTCACGTGACAAGATCCAAACTCACCTAACATGATCCAAACACACGTGACAAGATCCAAACTCACGTGACAAGATCCAAACTCACGTGACAAGATCCAAACTCACGTGACAAGATCCAAACACACGTGACAAGATCCAAACTCACGTGACAAGATCCAAACACATACGACAAGATTTAAATAAAATTGTAATCTTTTGGCACACTTTGGCGTCTTTCAAGGTCTCACAACATAATCATAGAGTAAATTGGTTTGGGAATTGGTATAATTGATTTCTGCAGCTGGCTAATGGGCAGGCTGTATGTCTTACTGGTTGAGTGGCTGTTTGGCCTGCTTGTTGGCTGGTTGGCTGGCCGACTGATTGGCATACTGGTTTGCTATTGGACGTGCATGTTGAGTGGCTGGTTGGCTGACTGGTATTGACTGACAAATTAATTGATTGACAGGTGTGGGCTGCTGCAGGTGGGTGACAGGCTGCTGTCCATCAACGGAATCCCCACAGAGGACGGAACCCTGGAGGAGGCCAATCAGCTGCTTCGAGATGCGGCCCTGGCCAATAAGGTCTCCCTGGAGATTGAGTTTGACGTTGCAGGTTGGTCACTAGGTCATTGGCGTGAAATATGGTTGACCTTTGAGGTTGGTCACTAGGTCATTGGTGTGAAATATGGTTGACCTTTGAGGTTGGTCACTAGGTCATTGATTTGACATATGCTTGACCTTTGAGGTTGGTCACTAGGTCATTGGTGTGACATATGCTTGACCTTTGAGGTTGGTCACTAGGTCATTGGTGTGACATATGGTTGACCTTTGAGGTTGGTCACTAGGTCATTGGTGTGACATATGGTTAACATTTGAGGTTGGTCACTAGGTCATTGGTGTGACATATACTTGACCTTTGAGGTTGGTCACTAGGTCATTGGTGTGACATATGCTTGACCTTTGAGGTTGGTCACTAGGTCATTGGTGTGACATATGGTTGACCTTTGAGGTTGGTCATTGGTGTGACATATGGTTGACCTTTGAGGTTGGTCACTAGGTCATTGGTGTGACATATGGTTAACCTTTGAGGTTGGTCATTAGGTCATTGGTGTGACATATGGTTGACCTTTGAGGTCGCATGTCTTTCCCTAACTATTACTGAAACACAAATCAACACGAGGGACAACAAAAATGTATTGCTTAATATAAAAAATCTAGCTTACTGTAAATAACGTATCTCCATACATATTCCTGTGTTCTTGTTGTTGTCCTGCTCCTATTACTGTGTGTGTGTGTGTGTGTGTGTGTGTTATTTTGTCCTCTGTATCGGCAGAGTCTGTGGTTCCCAGCAGTGGAACATTCCATGTGAAGCTGCCTAAGAAGAGAGGGGTGGAGCTGGGGATTACAATCAGTGGTAAGGCACAGACACATCCTCTAACTCTAACAGACGGGTGGAGCTGGGGATTACATAACAGGTAAAATAACATCACATTCTCTATGAGCTATATAACCATGACCTTCTGTAAGAGGTAACATCACATTCTCTATGAGCTATATAACCATGACCTTCTGTAAGAGGTAACATCACATTCTCTATGAGCTATATAACCATGACCTTCTGTAAGAGGTAACATCACATTCTCTATGAGCTATATAACCATGACCTTCTGTAAGAGGTAACATCACATTCTCTATGAGCTATATAACCATGACCTTCTGTAAGAGGTAACATCACATTCTCTATGAGCTATATAACCATGACCTTCTGTAAGAGGTAACATCACATTCTCTATGAGCTATATAACCATGACCTTCTGTAAGAGGTAACATCACATTCTCTATGAGCTATATAACCATGACCTTCTGTAAGAGGTAACATCACATTCTCTATGAGCTATATAACCATGACCTTCTGTAAGAGGTAACATCACATTCTCTATGAGCTATATAACCATGACCTTCTGTAAGAGGTAACATCACATTCTCTATGAGCTATATAACCATGACCTTCTGTAAGAGGTAACATCACATTCTCTATGAGCTATATAACCATGACCTTCTGTAAGAGGTAACATCACATTCTCTATGAGCTATATAACCATGACCTTCTGTAAGAGGTAACATCACATTCTCTATGAGCTATATAACCATGACCTTCTGTAAGAGGTAACATCACATTCTCTATGAGCTATATAACCATGACCTTCTAAATTATATTCATTTCCAGGACATTTTACATTATTAGTCAACAATGACATTATATATGATATATATTATCGTGAGGTTTTATTTGATTTCAATAACAATGTCATTACATCTGATATATATTATCATGTCGTTTTATTTGATTTCAATAACAATGTCATTACATCTGATATATATTATCATGTCGTTTTATTTGATTTCAATAACAATGTCATTACATCTGATATATATTATCATGTCGTTTTATGAGATATATAACAATCTCTCCTCTAAACTCTTCTCTACTTTTCTCTTCTTTCCTTTTTCCATTTTTCTTTCTTCTCTCTTTTCTTTCTTCTCTCTTCTCATCTTCTCTTCACCCTCCTTGTGTCTACTCTCCTCTTCTGTAATTGTTTTCTCCTCTTCCTTTTTTCATCATCTTTTCTTCTCATCTCTCTTCCCTCCTGTTTTTCCTCTCTTCTAAGTATCTCTTTTCCTTTCCTCACAGCCAGTAAGAAGTCTGGAGAACCTCTAATAATCTCAGACATAAAGAAAGGCAGCATGGCTCACAGGTACTTTATTGGTGGACTAACCCTAACCCTAACTATAATATGACTAACCCTAACTATAATATGACTAACCCTAACTATAAGATGACTGACCCTAACTATAATATGACTAACCCTAACTATAATATGACTAACCCTAACTATAATATGACTAACCCTAACTATAAGATGACTAACCCTAACTATAAGATGACTAACCCTAACCCTAACTATAATATGACTAACCCTAACCATAACTATAATATGACTAACCCTAACTATAATATGACTAACCCTAACTATAAGATGACTAACCCTAACTATAATATGACTAACCCTAACCCTAACTATAATATGACTAACCCTAACTATAATATGACTAACCCTAACTATAACTATAATATGACTAACCCTAACCCTAACTATAATATGACTAACCCTAACTATAATATGACTAACCCTAACTATAAGATGACTAACCCTAACTATAAGATGCCTAACCCTAACTATAATATGACTAACCCTAACTATAACTATAAGATGACTAACCCTAACCCTAACTATAATATGACTAACCCTAACTATAAGATGACTAACCCTAACTATAAGATGACTAACCCTAACTATAAGATGACTAACCCTAACTATAAGATGACTAACCCTAACTATAAGATGACTAACCCTAACCCTAACTATAATATGACTAACCCTAACCATAACTATAATATGACTAACCCTAACTATTATATGACTAACCCTAACTATAAGATGACTAACCCTAACTATATGATGACTAACCCTAACTATAATATGACTAACCCTAACTATATGATGACTAACCCTAACTATAATATGACTAACCCTAACTATAATATGACTAACCCTAACTATAAGATGACTAACCCTAACTATAAGATGACTAACCCTAACTATAATATGACTAACCCTAACTATAAGATGACTAACCCTAACTATAATATGACTAACCCTAACTATAAGATGACTAACCCTAACTATAATATGACTAACCCTAACCCTAACTATAATATGACTAACCCTAACTATAATATGACTAACCCTAACTATAATATGACTAACCCAAACTATAAGATGACTAACCCTAACTATAAGATGACTAACCCTAACTATAATATGACTAACCCTAACCCTAACTATAATATGACTAACCCTAACTATAAGATGACTAACCCTAACTATAAGATGACTAACACTAACTATAATATGACTAACCCTAACTATAAGATGACTAACCCTAACTATAAGATGACTGACCCTAACTATAAGATGACTAACCCTAACTATAAGATGACTAACCCTAACCCTAACTATAATATGACTAACCCTAACTATAAGATGACTAACCCTAACTATAAGATGACTAACCCTAACTATAAGATGACTAACCCTAACTATAAGATGACTAACCCTAACTATAAGATGACTAACCCTAACCATAACTATAATATGACTAACCCTAACCATAACTATAATATGACTAACCCTAACTATAATATGACCCCTAACTATAATATGACTAACCCTAACTATAATGACTAACCCTAACCCTAACTATAATATGACTAACCCTAACTATAACCCCTAACTAACTATAAGATGACTAACCCTAACTATAATATGACTAACCCTAACTATAATATGACTAACCCTAACTATAAGATGACTAACCCTAACTATAATATGACTAACCCTAACCCTAACTATATAACTATAAGATGACTAACCCTAACTATAATGATGACCCTAACCCTAACTATAATATGACTAACCCTAACTATAACTATAAGACTAACCCTAACTATAAGATGACTAACCCTAACTATAAGATGACTAACCCTAACTATAACTAACCCTAACTATAAGATGACTAACCCTAACTATAATATGACTAACCCTAACTATAAGATGACTAACTAACCTAACCCTAACTATAAGATGACTAACCCTAACTATAAGATGACTAACCCTAACCATAACTAAAGATGACTAACCCTAACCCTAACTAATATGACTAACCCTAACCATAACTATAATATGACTAACCCTAACTATTATATGACTAACCCTAACTATAAGATGACTAAACTATAATATGACTAACCCTAACTATATGATGACTAACCCTATAATATGACTAACCATAACTATAATATGACTAACCCTAACTATAAGATGACTAACCCTAACTATAAGATGACTAACCCTAACTATAATATGACTAACCCTAACTATAAGATGACTAACCCTAACTATAATATGACTAACCCTAACTATAAGATGACTAACCCTAACTATAATATGACTAACCCCTAACTATAATATGACTAACCCTAACTATAATATGACTAACCCTAACTATAATATGACTAACCCAAACTATAAGATGACTAACCCTAACTATAAGATGACTAACCCTAACTATAATATGACTAACCCTAACCCTAACTATAATATGACTAACCCTAACTATAAGATGACTAACCCTAACTATAAGATGACTAACACTAACTATAATATGACTAACCCTAACTATAAGATGACTAACCCTAACTATAAGATGACTGACCCTAACTATAAGATGACTAACCCTAACTATAAGATGACTAACCCTAACCCTAACTATAATATGACTAACCCTAACTATAAGATGACTAACCCTAACTATAAGATGACTAACCCTAACTATAAGATGACTAACCCTAACTATAAGATGACTAACCCTAACTATAAGATGACTAACCCTAACCATAACTATAATATGACTAACCCTAACCATAACTATAATATGACTAACCCTAACTATAATATGACTAACCCTAACTATAATATGACTAACCCTAACTATATGATGACTAACCCTAACCCTAACTATAATATGACTAACCCTAACTATAAGATGACTAACCCTAACGCTAACTATAAGATGACTAACCCTAACTATAATATGACTAACCCTAACTATAATATGACTAACCCTAACTATAAGATGACTAACCCTAACTATAATATGACTAACCCTAACCCTAACTATAATATGACTAACCCTAACTATAAGATGACTAACCCTAACTATAATATGACTAACCCTAACTATATGATGACTAACCCTAACCTAACTATAATATGACTAACCCTAACTATAATATGACTAACCCTAACCCTAACTATAAGATGACTAACCCTAACTATAATATGACTAACCCTAACCATAACTATAAGATGACTAACCCTAACTATAATATGACTAACCCTAACCATAACTATAAGATGACTAACCCTAACCTAACTATAATATGACTAACCCTAACTATAATATGACTAACCCTAACTATAATATGACTAACCCTAACTATATGATGACTAACCCTAACCCTAACTATAATATGACTAACCCTAACTATAAGATGACTAACCCTAACGCTAACTATAAGATGACTAACCCTAACTATAATATGACTAACCCTAACTATAATATGACTAACCCTAACCATAACTATAATATGACTAACCCTAACTATAATATGACTAACCCTAACGCTAACTATAAGATGACTAACCCTAACTATAATATGACTAACCCTAACCATAACTATAAGATGACTAACCCTAACCCTAACTATAATATGACTAACCCTAACTATAATATGACTAACCCTAACCATAACTATAATATGACTAACCCTAACTATAAGATGACCAACTCCAACTTGTCTTCACCGTCTCTCTCCTCTCCTCTACCTTTCACTAAATTGCATTCCTTTCTTTTCCCAGGACTGGTACATTGGAGCCTGGGGACAAGCTGCTGGCGATTGACAACATCAGGTTAGAGAACTGTTCCATGGAAGATGCCGTTCAGATTCTTCAGCAGACAGAGGACCTGGTCAAACTCAAGATCCGAAAGGATGAGGACAACTCAGGTCAGTCTTTCTAGGATCATGACTCGGGGGAAAGAACTTGTTCATTTCAGTGATGGCCAAAAATTCAGCATGTCTACTCCAATTTCAAATGAATTATTAAAAAAGTATACATTTATGATTTGTCATTGAACTGAAATGGAGACTGTAACTCCATGTGAGCAACCCTGAACCAGTAGAATGGAAACCCCAGGATGCACTCTGGAACAACCCTGAACCAGTAGAATGGAAACCCCAGGATGCACTCTGGAACAACCCTGAACCAGTAGAATAGAAACCCCAGGATGCACTCTGGAACAACCCTGAACCAGTAGAATAGAAACCCCAGGATGCACTCTGGAACAACCCTGAACCAGTAGAATAGAAACCCCAGGATGCACTCTGGAACAACCCTGAACCAGTAGAATAGAAACCCCAGGATGCACTCTGGAACAACCCTGAACCAGTAGAATAGAAACCCCAGGATGCACTCTGGAACAACCCTGAACCAGTAGAATAGAAACCCCAGGATGCACTCTGGAACAACCCTGAACCAGTAGAATAGAAACCCCAGGATGCACTCTGGAACAACCCTGAACCAGTAGAATAGAAACCCCAGGATGCACTCTGGAACAACCCTGAACCAGTAGAATAGAAACCCCAGGATGCACTCTGGAACAACCCTGAACCAGTAGAATGGAAACCCCAGGATGCACTCTGGAACAACCCTGAACCAGTAGAATGGAAACCCTAGGATGCACTCTGGAACAACCCTGAACCAGTAGAATGGAAACCCCAGGAAGCACTCTGGAACAACACCAAAACAGTGGAATAATACATCCGTGTTGCCACACATCCGTGTTGCCACACATCCGTGTTGCCACACATCCGTGTTGCCACACATCCGTGTTGCCATACATCCGTGTTGCCACACATCCGTGTTGCCACACATCCGTGTTGCCACACATCCGTGTTGCCATACATCCGTGTTGCCATACATCCGTGTTGCCACACATCCGTGTTGCCATACATCCGTGTTGCCATACATCCGTGTTGCCATACATCCGTGTTGCCACACATCCGTGTTGCCACACATCCGTGTTGCCATACATCCGTGTTGCCACACATCCGTGTTGCCACACATCCGTGTTGCCACACATCCGTGTTGCCATACATCCGTGTTGCCACACATCCGTGTTGCCACACATCCGTGTTGCCACACATCCGTGTTGCCACACATCCGTGTTGTCACACATCCGTGTTGCCACACATCCGTGTTGCCACACATCCGTGTTGTCACACATCCGTGTTGCCATACATTTGTGTTGTATTCTAACTAAGGTACTAGAAATTGCATTGATTGACATTGGATTATGTGTGTGGTTATTTTATATCTTCAACACCTGGGGGCAGTATTGTCTGCATTTGACAGAACATTTTTATTCTTCTACAAACTCAATCAGTATTCAAAAACAGTTATTATCAACCACCAGTGTTTTAGTATAAAAATGCCATTTAAATCGATATCAAATAAATAAATATGTCTATGAAATATATAGGCTACTTAAATAAATAATTGAGGCTATAAATATATACACCGCGTTCTGCAAATTATATTTACACAGATTTTCCTTAATAGTTGATGCAAATGACAGTCAGTATAATTTTCAAGTCACCAACCGTTTTTCATTGAACAAACCACCCAATAAAATGTTCCAATTTATTATGCAAAACAGACTTTCAAAGCATTTTTATAGGTTGTAAAGAAATGAAAATGGTCCTATGTTGTTCATTTGTTGAAGTTGCACGATTAGGAGGTCATATTTACCAATTTACTTAAATTCACTCACATTATTGTATTTATATATTTATATGCTCATTTAGTTTTTAGTTTTTCCCCCAAGTATTATTCATTATTCATATCTTAGACCTACAAATATCATTAAGAAATAAAACCTTTAGTATAATTTACCCTTTACAAAAATCATTGTCTATCTATATCCATGTTATATCTATATCTGTGCTGGAAGGAAGGTATTGTCTCAGTCATGCCACAATAGTTTACTAACAGTCTGACACATTTTGCTTCTTCTATGGTTTTCCTCCAAGCCATTTCTCCCTCAAATCAGAAGACACATTTTACACATAATCTGTTTCTAAGAATAAAGCCATTATAGAAATGAATCAATCATTTTTTATTATAAAGCCCTTTATACAACAAAATTGGCACAACGTGCTTTTACAAACACCCAGCAGGAACCAAAGGACATCTGTTATTTCCTCTGTATAATCTGCACTTCTAACACAGTCTCTGGTGCTTTTAGCCCCTTTGAACCCATCTGGGATATTTAAGCATGTTTAGGCAGATATGGGATTCTCTCTGACGATTTAAAGGTTAGCAGGAACCTAAAGCCATTGCTCCATCTATTTTCACTACAGTGTCTCTCTCCACAACGTTCTTCCTATTGCTCTGTCATTCTCTATGTTTTTCTCTTTATTGCTTGTTCTCTCTCTACAGTTTCTCTATCACTCTCTCTATTTTAGTTTGGTCTCTCCTTCTCCCTCTGTCTTTCTTTTATAGATGAGCAGGAGACATCTGGTTCTATCATCTACACGGTGGAGTTGAAGAGATACGGTGGTCCTCTAGGAATTACCATCTCCGGCACAGAGGAACCCTTTGATCCCATTGTTATTTCCGGCCTCACGAAGCGGGGTCTGGCTGAGAGGTGAGACAGCAGGAAGCAGACTGGTCTGGCTGAGAGGTGAGACAGCAGGAAGCAAACTGGTCTGGCTGAGAGGTGAGACAGCAGGCTGAGAGGTGAGACAACAGGAAACAAACTGGTCTGGCTGAGAGGTGAGACAGCAGGCTGAGAGGTGAGACAGCAGGAAGCAAACTGGTCTGGCTGAGAGGTGAGACAGCAGGAAGCAAACTGGTCTGGCTGAGAGGTGAGACAGCAGGCTGAGAGGTGAGACAGCAGGAAGCAATCTGGTCTGGTTGAGAGGTGAGACAGCGGGCTGAGAGGTGAGACAGCAGGAAGCAATCTGGTCTGGTTGAGAGGTGAGACAGCAGGCAGAGAGGTGAGACAGCAGGAATTTCGGCTCCCTCAGCTATTCAACAGCACGCAGGCAAAGTGATTACTTTGTTAATTTGTTAACAAAAACAGTGCCTGGAGTTTTTCCTGTCTGGAGATGTACCCAGCATACACTTGAACTGTCCGGTTTGCTTCCTGCAGAACTGGAGCTATCCACATGGGAGATCGTATCCTGGCTATCAACGGTGTCAGTTTGAAGGGCAAGCCACTCAGTGAAGCCATTCACCTGCTACAGATGGCTGGAGAAACCGTGACAATAAAGATAAAGAAACGAGTTGACAGTAAGTGTTTATTTCAAATCTATCTGAACTAATCAATTACACTTTTGCAAACAGTCTCACAGGTGTATGCTATATTTTTCTAGGATGCTACATTCAAGGTTAGTCACAATGTTAGGGGTTAGTGTTAGATGGTTAGTGTTTGGGGTTAAAAGGGTTAGTGTTAGATGGTTAGTGTTGGAGGTTAAGGGGTTAGGGTTAGATGGTTAGTGTTGGAGGTTAAGGGGTTAGTGTTAGATGGTTAGTGTTGGGGGTTAAGGGGTTAGTGTTAGATGTTTAGTGTTGGGGGTTAGTGTTAGATGTTTAGTGTTGGGGGTTAAGGGGTTAGTGTTAGATGGTTAGTGTTGGGGGTTAAGGGGTTAGTGTTAGATGGTTAGTGTTGGGGGTTAAGGGGTTAGTGTTAGATGGTTAGTGTTGGGGGTTAAGGGGTTAGTGTTAGATGGTTAGTGTTGGGGGTTAAGGGGTTAGTGTTAGATGTTTAGTGTTGGGGGTTAAGGGGTTAGTGTTAGATGGTTAGTGTTGGGGGTTAAGGGGTTAGTGTTAGATGGTTAGTGTTGGGGGTTAAGGGGTTAGTGTTAGATGGTTAGTGTTGGGGGTTAAGGGTTAGTGTTAGATGGTTAGTGTTGGGGGTTAAGGGGTTAGTGTTAGATGTTTAGTGTTGGGGGTTAAGGGGTTAGTGTTAGATGTTTAGTGTTGGGGGTTAAGGGGTTAGTGTTAGATGGTTAGTGTTGGGGGTTAAGGGGTTAGTGTTAGATGGTTAGTGTTGGGGGTTAAGGGTTAGTGTTAGATGGTTAGTGTTGGGGGTTAAGGGGTTGGACAACCTTGAAATACTCATTATTTCTCTCTCCCTCAGTGGCGGATGAGACAAATAAGGTTGTAGAGATGGAGAATGATTTGAGTGATACAGAGGATGTGTCAGACATGACAGACTCCCAGAAGACCAACAAGCTGTACTCCACCACCATCCCTGGTGTTGACTCGGCCATGGAGTCCTGGGAAGGATCGGGCATCGACGCTGGCTACGGAAGCCAAGGTGAAGATTAGAGCTAGATGGGGAAATGACAACTATGGTTGGGTTAGGGTTAGATTGGGAAATTACTACTATAGTTGGGTTAGGGTTAGAGCTAGATGGGGAAATGACTACTATGGTTGGGTTAGGGTTAGATTGGGAAATTACTACTATAGTTGGGCTAAGGTTAGGGTTAGAGCTAGATGGGGAAATGACTACTATGGTTGGGTTAGGGTTAGATTGGGAAATTACTACTATAGTTGGGCTAAGGTTAGGGTTAGAGCTAGATGGGGAAATGACTACTATGGTTGGGTTAGGGTTAGATGGGGAAATTACTACTATAGTTGGGCTAAGGTTAGGGTTAGAGCTAGATGGGGAAATTACTACTATGGTTGGGTTAGGGTTAGGGTAAGAGCTAGATGGGGAAATTACTACTATGGTTTGGGTTAAGGTTAAATAAGGAAATGACTACTATGGTTGGGTTAGGGTTAGAGTTAGATGGGGAAATGACTAATATAGTTGGGCTAAAGTTAGGGTTAGGGTTAAATAAGGCAATGACAACTTTGGTTGGGCTAAGGTTAGAGTTAGGGTTAGATGGGGAAATGACTACGATGCTTGGGTTAGGGTTAAATAAGGTTAGGGTTAGGTTTAGATGGGGAATTTACTATTAAGGTTGGGTTAAGGTTAAATAAGGTTAGGGTTAGGGTTAGATGGGGAAATGACTACTAAGGTTGGGTTGTGTCAGGTGATATGACAAGCAAGGTTAGTCAGGTAAATATACATCTCGTATACACTTTACAAATAGGAAAGCAGAGGTTTTTTTAATGTTCCTTCATTCCTGATTCTTGTCTTCTTTTGTCTTTTAACGATAAGTGAGATACCAACACTAATGATGTATACATTACCTTGAAAAAATGAACAAAGCAACAGGACCAGAATAGATCTATATATATAATTTTTTTATGAATATAGTGGCCAACCAATCAGGAAACAATGGGCAGGACAGGAGGTGAACCAAATCAGTCGAACCACAGAGTGTTTTGTCATTTTTTTGCGTCTCTTTTGTATTCAACATACATCAGCATTGAGATGCAGGCAGGTTCACTTTATTCCCAATCCTTTCCACAGGTACCTACATCCACCAGACAGCCAGTCTCACCCTGCACCCCAATGAGTGGAGGAGTGTCAAGCAAGGGGGCAGTACTCCTCCACCAGCACGGCGAAACCAGACCTACCCCTTCAGTGATGGAGGCTTTAGTGAAGATGACTGGGACAAACCTTCAGGGTAAGATATGAACATGCATCCATCTAAATACATGGTTACTACACTTTGATTCATTATATATATATTCAAGATATATATATACATACATACATACATACATGTATGAACCAGAATGAGCTCTACATCTAATGGATTCTTTATGCTCTAACATTATATATGTATATATGTATATATGTATATATGTATATATGTATATCTATATGTATATATATGTATATGTGTGTGTTTAAACCAGAATGAGCTCTACATCTAATGGATTCTTTATGCTCTAACAGGTTTCAGGCTTGTCATCTTAAATCACACAGATATACCTCAGCATTGGCTTCTTGTAATGAGTCTAATAATTCACTGTAGCTAATATATTTATAGCAGAATTATATCAGCAAATGGAACACATTAATGCAAGCAATTAAGACATCTGTCCCTGTAAATACATTTAGTTGTTATACTTTTCATGTCTTTGTTGAACCTTTAGTGATCTGGAGGGTGTCTGAGATGCACTAGTCAGCCTTCCCCAGACGGCTTATTGCTAGAACAAGAAAACATGTGAATGTTTCACAGCAACAACCATAACACAAGTGTTCCTGCCTGCTGTTGGTTGTCCCAGATTCCCCAGCCAGCTCCACAGTGATGGTCTCATGCTAAACCACGAGGACAGCTTCTGGTGTCAGGCCCTAGAAGACTTGGAGACCTGTGGAGAGTCTGAGCTCCTCAGAGAGATAGAGGTATACGATTGACCTAAGATGTATCTAATACATATGGATAGACCTACGATATATCTAACAGATAATATATATATATATACACGTTCCAGATTATGTGCTTATATGACTGTAAAGACCCGTTCCAGATGATGTGCTTATATGACTGTAAAGACACGTTCCAGGTGATGTGCTTATATGACTGTAAAGACCCATTCCAGATGATGTGCTTATATGACTGTAAAGACACGTTCTAGATGATGTGCTTATATGACTGTAAAGACACGTTCTAGATGATGTGCTTTCACGTTCTAGATGATGTGCTTTTATGACTGTAAAGACACGTTCCAGATGATGTGCTTATATGACTGTAAAGACACGTTCCAGATGATGTGCTTATATGACTGTAAAGACACGTTCCAGATGATGTGCTTATATGACTGTAAAGACCCGTTCCAGATGATGTGCTTATATGACTGTAAAGACACGTTCTAGATGATGTGCTTATATGACTGTAAAGACACGTTCCAGATGATGTGCTTATATGACTGTAAAGACACGTTCCAGATGATGTGCTTATATGACTGTAAAGACACGTTCCAGATGATGTGCTTATATGACTGTAAAGACACGTTCCAGATGATGTGCTTATATGACTGTAAAGACACGTTCCAGATGATGTGCTTATATGACTGTAAAGACATGTTCCAGATTATGTGCTTATATGACTGTAAAGACACTTTCCAGGTGATGTGCTTATATGACTGTAAAGACCCATTCCAGATGATGTGCTTATATGACTGTAAAGACACGTTCTAGATGATGTGCTTATATGACTGTAAAGACACGTTCCAGGTGATGTGCTTATATGACTGTAAAGACCCATTCCAGATGATGTGCTTATATGACTGTAAAGACACGTTCTAGATGATGTGCTTATATGACTGTAAAGACACGTTCCAGATGATGTGCTTATATGACTGTAAAGACACGTTCCAGATGATGTGCTTATATGACTGTAAAGACACGTTCCAGATGATGTGCTTGTATGACTGTAAAGACACGTTCCAGATGATGTGCTTATATGACTGTAAAGACACGTTCCAGATGATGTGCTTATATGACTGTAAAGACACGTTCCAGGTGATGTGCTTAAATGACTGTAAAGACACGTTCCAGGTGATGTGCTTATATGACTGTAAAGACCCATTCCAGATGATGTGCTTATATGACTGTAAAGACACGTTCCAGATGATGTGCTTGTATGACTGTAAAGACACGTTCCAGATGATGTGCTTGTATGACTGTAAAGACACGTTCCAGATGATGTGCTTATATGACTGTAAAGACACGTTCCAGATGATGTGCTTATATGACTGTAAAGACACGTTCCAGATGATGTGCTTATATGACTGTAAAGACATGTTCCAGATTATGTGCTTATATGACTGTAAAGACACTTTCCAGGTGATGTGCTTATATGACTGTAAAGACCCATTCCAGATGATGTGCTTATATGACTGTAAAGACACGTTCTAGATGATGTGCTTATATGACTGTAAAGACACGTTCCAGGTGATGTGCTTATATGACTGTAAAGACCCATTCCAGATGATGTGCTTATATGACTGTAAAGACACGTTCTAGATGATGTGCTTATATGACTGTAAAGACACGTTCCAGGTGATGTGCTTATATGACTGTAAAGACCCATTCCAGATGATGTGCTTATATGACTGTAAAGACACGTTCTAGATGATGTGCTTATATGACTGTAAAGACACGTTCCAGATGATGTGCTTGTATGACTGTAAAGACACGTTCCAGATGATGTGCTTATATGACTGTAAAGACACGTTCCAGATGATGTGCTTATATGACTGTAAAGACACGTTCCAGATGATGTGCTTATATGACTGTAAAGACACGTTCCAGATGATGTGCTTATATGACTGTAAAGACACGTTCCAGATGATGTGCTTATATGACTGTAAAGACACGTTCCAGATGATGTGCTTATATGACTAAAGACATGTTCCAGATTATGTGCTTATATGACTGTAAAGACACTTTCCAGATGATGTGCTTTTTTGACTGTAAAGACACATTCTTGTTTTGTTGCTTATCATCTGAATTTCCCAAAACATCCTTATTTTAACCTTAAGAAGCACTTTTCTAAAAAACATATTAAATTATACTGTTTTCAGGAAGAAACATCACAATCAGTCAAAAACCATTTGATATTCGGTGATACCTCCAATTACCTCACAAAACTCGTTCTAAATGTAAATCTGGATTTGGTCTTTGCCCAAATCATTTGGGGAATCTGTTTGCTAGTCTGAATAAAGCTATGAACTGAACCCGCATCATTCTGTTTTTGGGGAATAGAATTGTTAGCATTTTGGGATTTTCAAGGATTTGTGTGACTTGGTTTGGATGACTGTGCCACTTCGTGGGTAAATTCCTGGTCAAAGCTACTTGCTGATTTCAATGTGGACAATTGTAATCCTGTTTGCCAACCACTTCCACCATGTTGATTAGTGCCAAAACGTGTAGCAGTACTCTAGTTTGTTCTTTCCTTAGGCTTCCATTATGACAGGCAGTGCCATCAGTATTGGGGTTGATGGTAATACATCCCACTCCTTCCCTGTGGACCCTACCAGCCAGCTTCATGACAGCCCTCTGCGTAGGAATATTCTCCTGCAACACGATGCTAAGAACCACCTGCACCAGGAGAACCACCTGCACCAGGAGAACCACCCGCACCAGGAGAACCACCTGCGTGAGGACGCCCATCTTCTTCAGGAGACTCGCCTTCTTCACCACGAGGCCAGGACCCAGTTACATCATGAAGCCAAGGCCAAAAACACACTAAGGGTATCTGAGAAGACTTGGGAGTCTCGGAGAATCAAAGAGGAGATGCAAGAGATCCTGTCCCCAACACCTCTTGAGCTACACAAGGTGAATAGTTATCCAAGAACCTACTGTAGAATAGGTAGAGGGTTGGAGTTTAAACCTACAGGAGTATAGATATCCAGGAACAGGGTTGGAGTTTAAACCCACAGGAGTATAGATATCCAGGAACAGGGTTGGAGTTTAAACCTACAGGAGTACAGATATCCAGGAACAGGGTTGGAGTTTAAACCCACAGGAGTACAGATATCCAGGAACAGGGTTGGAGTTTAAACCTACAGGAGTACAGATATCCAGGAACAGGGTTGGAGTTTAAACCTACAGGAGTACAGATATCCAGGAACAGGGTTGGAGTTTAAACCCACAGGAGTACAGATATCCAGGAACAGGGTTGGAGTTTAAACCTACAGGAGTACAGATATCCAGGAACAGGGTTGGAGTTTAAACCTACAGGAGTACAGATATCCAGGAACAGGGTTGGAGTTCAAACCTACAGGAGGGTAGATATCCAGGAACGGGGTTGAAGTTCAAACCTACAGGAGGGTATTTCTTCAGCAACAGGGTTATAAAGGATTGGTACCTGGCGTGATACGTTGACATGTTTATGCTTGGACTGTGTAACAGACCCCACACATGAATGATAGATAACTACTAACATATTAACTGTTCCTGAGTCAGGTTTAAGTTTTATTTTACCTTTATTTTACCAGGTAGGCCGATTTGAGAAAGAATTCTCATTTACAACGGCGACCTGACCAAGTTAAGGCGAGAAAATGTGCCTAGTTACAGTACTACATCCTAGCACTGGTCCTTCTGACAGCAGCAGTTCCTGCGTCAGGTTTAATGTGTCTAGTTACAGTTTTACATCTTAGCACTGGTCCTCCTGACAGCAGCTGTTCCTGAGTCAGGTTTAACTTTCACAGGATTCTGGCAGCTGTCACCATTTCAATCCCTTTATTGTAAAACTGAATTAAATGATGAAAGTAAATGCCAGTCTAAATATGATATTCTACTAAATGAAGGGTTAGAGTTAACTGAATAAAACAGCTGCAAAAATACTAACTCCAAATTTTAGTTTGAATATAGGGAATCTGCCAAACAATTAACTATAAATAAAAAAATAAATAAAAAGATTAATAGTTAGTAGAATTGACCACACCCCTCTCGCTGTTTTTAGTCAGAATTGACCACACCCCTGTGTCCATTTTCTTTAAATAGCCCACATTCCCTCTTATGGCGTTATGTTCCTTAGTATGTCTGGTGAACAATATGTTTGGTCACATTTAAATTCCTCAGGTCACAGTGATGAAGGACCCAGAAAGTGATGACTTTGGCTTCAGCTTGTCTGATGGTTACCTGGAGAAAGGTGTTTTTGTCAACATGATACGTCCTGAGGGTCCCGCGGACCGCGCCGGCCTGAAGCCATATGACAGGCTCCTACAGGTATTTACTGTCACTACTCACCTAGTTTATACCTGCATGTCTCTCTGTATGCAACAGAGAAATGAGAGGGAGGAGAGAGGGGAGAGAGAGAGGGAGAGGAGAGAGGGAGAGGGAGGAGAGAGAGAGAGAGGGAGGGAGGAGAGAGAGAGGAGAGAGGGAGAGGAGAGAGAGAGAGAGAGAGGGAGGAGAGAGGAGAGGGAGGAGAGAGGGAGGAGAGAGGGAGGAGAGAGGAGAGAGAGGGAGAGGGAGGAGAGAAGAGAGAGGAGAGGGAGGAGAGGGAGGAGAGGGAGGAGAGAGAGAGAGAGAGAGGGAGGAGAGAGAGAGAGAGAGGGAGGAGAGAGAGAGAGAGAGGGAGGAGAGAGGGGGAGAGAGAGAGGAGAGAGGGAGAGGAGAGAGGGAGGAGAGAGAGAGGGAGGAGAGAGGGAGAGGAGAGAGGGAGAGGAGAGGGAGGAGAGAGAGAGGGAGAGAGGGAGGAGAGAGGGAGGAGAGAGGGGGGGAGAGAGAGAGAGGGAGGAGAGAAGAGAGAGAGAGGAGAGGAAGGAGAGAGGAAGGAGAGAGGAGAGAGGAGAGAGGGAGAACAGCGAGAGGGAGGGGAGAGTGAGGGAGGGGAGAGTGAGGGAGGGGAGAGTGAGGGAGGGGAGAGTGAGGGAGGGGAGAGTGAGGGAGGGGAGAGTGAGAGGAAGGGGAGAGTGAGAGGAAGGGGAGAGTGAGAGGAAGGGGAGAGTGAGAGGAAGGGGAGAGAGGGAGAACAGAGAGAGAGAGATGGATAAGGGGTACATAAGCGAAAAGGTGAGAAAGGAAAATAAACTGTCGGTACAAAACCACCACAGTCATCACATGGGGCTCAGCTCAACCACATTCAAGTGACCGCTGAGTGACCACATGGGGTTCAGCTCAACCACACTTGGTGGGAACATCTTTTATTATCATACAGTTATTATGATATCCAACTTTTCATAGAAATCGAAAATAGAAAGGCATTTAATAAAGATCTATTGCAACATCATACCCAGGAGACAGAACAAATATAGTAACATGTTTTTGGCCAGAATAGCAGAACGGTTCTGGTTTAGATTAGGCACAAACTGTAGTTTAATAAAGTCCACTTATTTAAGGTAACAGTGAGTAACACATGTGTGAATGTGTCTCAGGTTAACCATGTCCGCACCCGGGACTTTGATTGTTGCCTGGCTGTTCCTCTGATTACTGAGGCAGGGGACAAACTGGAGCTGGTGATCAGTAGGAACCCACTAGCCCAGGAACAGTACCAATACCAGGAACAGGACTGTCTGGATCAGGACCACGGCCTACTCATCTCTGCACTACAGTCAAAAAGTAGAGAACATCATCATTACAACAACATACCCAGAGCCATGGACCTGTGATTACAGAACCAGACAGAACCAGACAGAACCACTAACAAACACCAGACACACTTCAGAATTACAGAACCACTAACAAACACCAGACACACTTCAGAATTACAGAACCACTAACAAACACCAGACACACTGAGCTTCAGAATTACAGAACCACTAACAAACACCAGACACACTTCAGAATTACAGAACCACTAACAAACACCAGACACACTGAGCTTCAGAATTACAGAACCACTAACAAACACCAGACACACTGAGCTTCAGAATTACAGAACCACTAACAAACACCAGACACACTGAGCTTCAGAATTACAGAACCACTAACAAACACCAGACACACTGAGCTTCAGAATTACAGAACCACTAACAAACACCAGACACACTTCAGAATTACAGAACCACTAACAAACACCAGACACACTGAGCTTCAGAATTACAGAACCACTAACAAACACCAGACACACTGAGCTTCAGAATTACAGAACCACTAACAAACACCAGACACACTGAGCTTCAGAATTACAGAACCACTAACAAACACCAGACACACTGAGCTTCAGAATTACAGAACCACTAACAAACACCAGACACACTGAGCTTCAGAATTACAGAACCACTAACAAACACCAGACACACTGAGCTTCAGAATTACAGAACCACTAACAAACACCAGACACACTGAGCTTCAGAATTACAGAACCACTAACAAACACCAGACACACTGAGCTTCAGAATTACAGAACCACTAACAAACACCAGACACACTGAGCTTCAGAATTACAGAACCACTAACAAACACCAGACACACTGAGCTTCAGAATTACAGAACCACTAACAAACACCAGACACACTGAGCTTCAGAATTACAGAACCACTAACAAACACCAGACACACTGAGCTTCAGAATTACAGAACCACTAACAAACACCAGACACACTGAGCTTCAGAATTACAGAACCACTAACAAACACCAGACACACTGAGCTTCAGAATTACAGAACCACTAACAAACACCAGACACACTGAGCTTCAGAATTACAGAACCACTAACAAACACCAGACACACTGAGCTTCAGAATTACAGAACCACTAACAAACACCAGACACACTGAGCTTCAGAATTACAGAACCACTAACAAACACCAGACACACTGAGCTTCAGAATTACAGAACCACTAACAAACACCAGACACACTGAGCTTCAGAATTACAGAACCACTAACAAACACCAGACACACTGAGCTTCAGAATTACAGAACCACTAACAAACACCAGACACACTGAGCTTCAGAATTACAGAACCACTAACAAACACCAGACACACTGAGCTTCAGAATTACAGAACCACTAACAAACACCAGACACACTGAGCTTCAGAATTACAGAACCACTAACAAACACCAGACACACTGAGCTTCAGAATTACAGAACCACTAACAAACACCAGACACACTGAGCTTCAGAATTACAGAACCACTAACAAACACCAGACACACTGAGCTTCAGAATTACAGAACCACTAACAAACACCAGACACACTGAGCTTCAGAATTACAGAACCACTAACAAACACCAGACACACTGAGCTTCAGAATTACAGAACCACTAACAAACACCAGACACACTGAGCTTCAGAATTACAGAACCACTAACAAACACCAGACACACTGAGCTTCAGAATTACAGAACCACTAACAAACACCAGACACACTGAGGCCTAGAACCAGTGACCTGTGCCTACAGACCAATACAGAACCAGTGACCTGTGACTACAGACCAATACAGAACCAGTGACCAGTGACTACAGACCAATACAGAACCAGTGACCTGTGACTACAGACCAATACAGAACCAGTGACCTGTGACTACAGACCATTACAGAACCAGTGACTGGCAGACAGAATCAAACACCAGGCCACAGACCAGAACCAAGGTCATGCTACCCAATAAACTACAAACACCATGCCACAGACCAGAACCGAGGTCATGCTACCCAATAAGCTACAGACACCATGCCACAGACCAGAACCGAGGTCATGCTACACAATAAACTACAGACACCATGCCACAGACCAGAACCGAGGTCATGCTACCCAATAAGCTACAGACACCATGCCACAGACCAGAACCGAGGTCATGCTACCCAATAAGCTACAGACACCATGCCACAGACCAGAACCAAGGTCATGCTACCCAATAAGCTACAGACACCATGCCACAGACCAGAACCGAGGTCATGCTACCCAATAAGCTACAGACACCATGCCACAGACCAGAACCAAGGTCATGCTACCCAATAAGCTACAGACAGTAGTTGTTGTGTTTACTACCTACAGTAAGTCTGTAAATCAGAACAACAGAAACAAAGCGAGAAACTTAGAGCCGCAGTCACAGAACTACAGACATTGACAGTGGTGGCTCGATCGATACCAGTGACAGAAAGTACCAGCCAACAGAATCCACAAACACTGAGGAAAAATGAAAGACTTCTTTATTGGTGAATTTTTAACCCAAGTCTTGTGTTTAATGTGTTGCCATTTTGCAGGTGTCAACCCCTTACAAAGTAGTAAAAGAAGAAGAAATAGTTGATCTACTCTAACTTGTTTTGTTAATGTTTGTCTGTTTGTTTAAGGCTGATGTGATTTTGCATTTCACCATCTTGCAGCCAAATGTATGTAAGATTCAGTACACCTACATAGAGAGACACTGATAAAAGTATTTCAACAACTCCAATCATGTATGGGTTTTCTTTATAATTGTGGTGTCCATCGGGGGCAATGCCAGTATGCTTCCTACAGTGGGGGCAATGCCAGTATGCTTCCTAAAGTGGGGGCAATGCCAGTATGCTTCCTACAGTGGGGGCAATGCCAGTATGCTTCCTACAGTGGGGGCAATGCCAGTATGCTTCCTACAGTGGGGGCAATGCCAGTATGCTTCCTACAGTGGGGGCAATGCCAGTATGCTTCCTACAGTGGGGGCAATGCCAGTATGCTTCCTACAGTGGGGGCAATGCCAGTATGCTTCCTAAAGTGGGGGCAATGCCAGTATGCTTCCTACAGTGGGGGCAATGCCAGTATGCTTCCTACAGTGGGGGCAATGCCAGTATGCTTCCTACAGTGGGGGCAATGCCAGTATGCTTCCTAAAGTGGGGGCAATGCCAGTATGCTTCCTACAGTGGGGGCAATGCCAGTATGCTTCCTACAGTGGGGGCAATGCCAGTATGCTTCCTACAGTGGGGGCAATGCCAGTATGCTTCCTACAGTGGGGGCAATGCCAGTATGCTTCCTACAGTGGGGGCAATGCCAGTATGCTTCCTACAGTGGGGGCAATGCCAGTATGCTTCCTACAGTGGGGGCAATGCCAGTATGCTTCCTACAGTGGGGGCAATGCCAGTATGCTTCCTACAGTGGGGGCAAAGCCAGTATGCTTCCTACAGTGGGGGCAATGCCAGTATGCTTCCTACAGTGGGGGCAATGCCAGTATGCTTCCTACAGTGGGGGCAATGCCAGTATGCTTCCTACAGTGGGGGCAATGCCAGTATGCTTCTCCTATAACATAAATGTTTTCTGCTCTCAGTCAAGCATAAAGATTCATTTTTCTATTTCATCAGAATAATTTACAAATAGGTACTTTTCTTATAATGTGTTGTTTAATATATGTGTTTCACTTGAAAACAAATGATCTGTCTAATAGTTTGTTATTCAGAAGAGGTCTTATTCAGAAGAGGGTGTTTAGATGAAAGGTCCTGACCTCGAATGTGCTCAGTAACATTACATCTATTTTGAGGCTATCATCCAGTTCCCACAGCAGAAACCCCTATTCTTGCCAAAACAGCTTTCACGTGAATAATTATCTGAAGATTTGTTCAAATGATATCACTGGTCGAGTATACAGACCAAATGGTACCCATTAGTGGTCGAGTATAGGACACATAGCACCAGTATAGGACACATAGCACCAGTATAGTACACATAGCACCAGCTGAGTATAGTACATATAGCACCAGCTGAGTATAGTACACATAGCACCAGCTGAGTATAGTACATATAGCACCAGTATAGTACACATAGCACCAGCTGAGTATAGTACATATAGCACCAGTATAGTATGCATAGCACCAGTATAAGACACAGAGCACCATCTGACTATAGTACACAGAGCACCAGTATAGTACACAGAGTACCAGCTGAGTATAGTACACAGAGTACACAGAGCACCATCTGACTATAGTACATATAGCACCAGCTGAGTATAGTACATATAGCACCAGTATAGTACATATAGCACCAGTATAGTATGCATAGCACCAGTATAAGACACAGAGCACCATTTGAGTATAGTACACAGAGTACACTGAGTACCAGCTGAGTATAGGACACATAGCACCAGTATAGTACACAGAGTACCAGCTGAGAATATTTGCTGTAAAGTAAAAGCGCTCTTTGTTCCTGGAGAGTTTAGAGAACAGTCAGTGTGCTGTTATTGGACCAGGTCCAGGCCTTCCTGATACAACCCAGTACACCAATCCTTTATCTGTCTGTCTCCACTCTTTTCTGGCCATACAACCCAGTACACTAATCCTTTATCTGTCTCTCTACTCTTTTCTGGCCATACAACCCAGTACACCAATCCTTTATCTGTCTCTCTACTCTTTTCTGGCCATACAACCCAGTACACCAATCCTTTATCTGTCTCTCTACTCTTTTCTGGCCATACAACCCAGTACACCAATCCTTTATCTGTCTGTCTCCACTCTTTTCTGGCCATACAACCCAGTACACCAATCCTTTATCTGTCTGTCTCCACTCTTTTCTGGCCATACAACCCAGTACACCAATCCTTTATCTGTCTCTCCACTCTTTTCTGGCCATACAACCCAGTACACCAATCCTTTATCTGTCTCTCTACTCTTTTCTGGCCATACAACCCAGTACACTAATCCTTTATCTGTCTCTCTACTCTTTTCTGGCCATACAACCCAGTACACTAATCCTTTATCTGTCTCTCTACTCTTTTCTGGCCATACAACCCAGTACACTAATCCTTTATCTGTCTCTCTACTCTTTTCTGGCCATACAACCCAGTACACCAATCCTTTATCTGTCTCTCTACTCTTTTCTGGCCATACAACCCAGTACACTAATCCTTTATCTGTCTCTCTACTCTTTTCTGGCCATACAACCCAGTACACTAATCCTTTATCTGTCTCTCTACTCTTTTCTGGCCATACAACCCAGTACACCAATCCTTTATCTGTCTCTCTACTCTTTTCTGGCCATACAACCCAGTACACCAATCCTTTATCTGTCTGTCTCTACTCTTTTCTGGCCATACAACCCAGTACACTAATCCTTTATCTGTCTGTCTCTACTCTTTTCTGGCCATACAATCCTCTCTGTGTATTCTGACTTTCTTTCTCTCATTTTATTCTTTTTCATTTCTTAACTTCAGTGAACGTCTTCAATACCACTTTTGGGTCATACATTGCCAATGTATATGTTCTAGTTTTAATCCTGCGTATTCATTTAGGTGGATGGGTTAGGGTTAAGATTTCAAATTACGTAGAGGAACTCAGATAATTAGGGCCTAACTATTTTGTGATTTTGATTTATTCCTGAATGAGAGGGAATTTCTGAATCCAATTTAAAGGTGCTTTGTGTATTTTGTTCATGTGTGGTACGCATAATGAAACTTTGAGATGAAGGATGTTTTTCTACGCAATTTAAAGTTGCCAAAATGTGTTTTTCCTAATTTGAGCTTTTAAATTATTTTACATGTGATCATTCCTATGCATTTCAACCGGTCAAAATAATGTATGGATTGATAGTGTGTATTTCCAAAAGTGTAATAATGAATCTCTATTCTCTGTATAGTATTTTTCTATGATATTTTCTCTGGAACAAAGAACAATAAAGTAAATATAAATGAATGAAATGTATCTTATTATGGAAATGTAACTATTTGTCTTTAGTTTTGTTGTTTTCTAATTAACTGTACTGCTAGTCCTCTTTTTGAAGTAAAGATATTGTTAACACAATATATTCGGGGTATTTCTTCATATCCCAACTAATTATTGTTATTCTTAAAAAATAAATCACTGTTGACCGAGACCACAGTCTGTAGGTACTCACCACTGCTGACCAGGACCACAGTCTGTAGGTACTCACCACTGCTGACCAGGACCACAGTCTGTAGGTACTCACCACTGCTGACCAGGACCACTGTCAGTAGGTACTCACCACTGCTGACCAGGACTACTGTCTGTAGATACTCACCACTGCTGACCAGGACCACAGTCTGTAGGTACTGACCACTGCTGACCAGGACCACAGTCTGTAGGTACTCACCACTACTGACCAGGACCACAGTCAGTAGGTACTCACCACAGCTGACCAGGACCACTGTCTGTAGGTACTGACCACTGCTGACCAGGACCACAGTCTGTAGGTACTCACCACTGCTGACCAGGACCACAGTCTGTAAGTACTCACCACTGCTAACCAGGACCACAGTCTGTAGGTACTGACCACTGCTGACCAGGACCACTGTCTGTAGGTACTGACCACTGCTGACCAGGACCACAGTCTGTAGGTACTCACCACTGCTGACCAGGACCACAGTCTGTAAGTACTCACCACTGCTAACCAGGACTACTGTCTGTAGATACTGACCACTGCTAACCAGGACCACTGTCAGTAGGTACTCACCACTGCTGACCAGGACCACTGTCTGTAGGTACTCACCACTGCTGACCAGGACCACAGTCTATAGGTACTCACCACTACTGACCAGGACCACTGTCAGTAGGTACTCACCACTGCTGACCAGGACCACAGTCTATAGGTACTCACCACTACTGACCAGGACCACTGTCAGTAGGTACTCACCACTGCTGACCAGGACCACAGTCTATAGGTACTCACCACTACTGACCAGGACCACTGTCTGTAGGTACTCACCACTGTCTGTAAGTACTCACCACTGCTGAACTGGACCACTGTCTGTCGGTACTGACCACTGCTGACCAGGACCACTGTCTGTAGGTACTCACCACTACTGACCAGGACCACTGTCTGTAGGTACTCACCACTGTTGAGAGGAACCACCCAACAAGCCTTGTAGTTTCAGAGATGCTCTGACCCAGTTGTCTGAAAATAACATTTTGTCTCTTGTCAAATTCTCAATATTCAGATCTTTACTCCTGTCCATTTCTCCTCAGATCTTTACTCCTGCCCATTTCTCCTCAGATCTTTACTCCTGTCCATTTCTCCTCAGGTCTTTACTCCTGTCCATTTCTCCTCAGGTCTTTACTCCTGTCCATTTCTCCTCAGGTCTTTACTCCTGTCCATTTCTCCTCAGGTCTTTACTCCTGTCCATTTCTCCTCAGGTCTTTACTCCTGTCCATTTCTCCTCAGGTCTTTACTCCTGTCCATTTCTCCTCAGATCTTTACTCCTGTCCATTTCTCCTCAGGTCTTTACTCCTGTCCATTTCTCCTCAGGTCTTTACTCCTGTCCATTTCTCCTCAGATCTTTACTCCTGTCCATTTCTCCTCAGGTCTTTACTCCTGTCCATTTCTCCTCAGATCTTTACTCCTGTCCATTTCTCCTCAGATCTTTACTCCTGCCCATTTCTCCTCAGATCTTTACTCCTGTCCATTTCTCCTCAGATCTTTACTCCTGTCCATTTCTCCTCAGATCTTTACTCCTGTCCATTTCTCCTCAGGTCTTTACTCCTGTCCATTTCTCCTCAGGTCTTTACTCCTGTCCATTTCTCCTCAGGTCTTTACTCCTGTCCATTTCTCCTCAGGTCTTTACTCCTGTCCATTTCTCCTCAGGTCTTTACTCCTGTCCATTTCTCCTCAGGTCTTTACTCCTGTCCATTTCTCCTCAGGTCTTTACTCCTGTCCATTTCTCCTCAGGTCTTTACTCCTGTCCATTTCTCCTCAGATCTTTACTCCTGTCCATTTCTCCTCAGGTCTTTACTCCTGCACATTTCTCAGTTTTACAGTTCAAGAACATCTAGGATTCGGATTGATATAGTACTGCAAAGGTAGTTTGGGATGTTTAAGTTGAATGGTTGAAGTAGATTAGATATCTGACTATATACCAGTGACATAACCAAAAAACACTACTTTCTACAGTTGTAGAGTAACCTTTATCCTTTAAAAGTTATAACAGTAAAAATAACCAATATCATTGGTTATATGTTGTTGACAGTGCCAAGGGTTGTGTCGAGGGGTGTGTCCATGGGTGTGTCCAGGGGTGTGTCTAGGGGTGTGTCTAGGGGTGTGTCTAGGGGTGTGTCTAGGGGTGTGTCCATGGGTGTGTCTAGGGGTGTGTCTAGGGGTGTGTTCCGACACACAACATTGCATTGCACAAACAAGTTGTGTTATATAGGAAATAGCACACCCTGTTTTGTCTTACTGTATGAATATAAAACGTCCAGAACAATAAGTAAACCAGACAGTAAAACATTGAAATATGTTTATTCATTTTTTTCCCCTCACAAAATTGTTGAATTACAAATGCCACCTATCAAAGTAAATAATGATTACTAAAAATAGCACTATAAATGTATAAATCCATGACTGCACAAAGTTGTGACAAACAGTAGCTAGAACAATATGATATAATATTTTTCCACACAATTTAGTTTGGTCTTTATAAGAAGCTGTTAAAAGCAGCACTAAACCAATATTTACCACAGTATGAGTCTTGTTCTTCCGTAACATGTTGTTTATACAGAAATGGTCCTGATCTTGGCCTTTACAACAAATAACATTAAATCACCTGCAGCTGTTAAGATCAAGATAGTGGACATACATACAGTATGTTAGCAGCAGGTGTAAACAGGAGACGTGTCACTGCATTAACGAGTGCTGAAGCCCTGACTCTAGATCTGATCTACTGTTTTTACAACTCTTAGGTTGAGGGTCAGGACAATAAAGACTGACCAAACAGAAGAAACTTTATATTGGATGAAGCTAAGTATTTCCCCATAGTCGACCTGTTTCATCCATGGCTGATGTTATTTCCAAGGAATATATAAAATGTTTAGTCTTTATTTTTTAGAACACACTCAATGTGAAGTGATTTTTTCTAATGTTTTGATTCTTGTTAGTACAGTCAGTTTATGTATTGGCTGATAAACTAACTTTGATTTCATTCTTGTATTTGAAAACACTAATTTGTTGTCCAATACAATATAATTTTCCCACGAGAAATGTATAACATTAGGTTAATAATTCTGATGTAGTGGTTGCTAAAGAACAACTTCTGTTTTATATGTTTTTACACAGAAGTCATTTGCTAACATATTAATGGTAGTTGACTCTAGTTGTCATGGTACTGATGGGGAAGTTGACTTGAGTGTTCTCACTCCGGTGTTACCTAACTTGTTGTTTTTGTTTACAGATACAGAAAAGATGGTCCCACTGTTTGGGTAGTTAAAACAATAATCAATAAATTAGCTGTTTAAGAATTATATATGCAAAAAAACATTTATGTTTAGTCACTTCAAACTGCAGGGGTTAGGTTTATGGTAAAGATTAAGGTTAGGATTATGGTTAAGGTTAGGATTATGGTTAAGGTTAGGATTATGGTTAAGGTTAGGATTATGGTTAAGGTTAGGGTTATGGTTAGGGTTAGGATTATGGTTAAGGTTAGGATTATGGTTAAGGTTAGGATTATGGTTAAGGTTAGGGTTATGGTTAAGGTTAGGATTATGGTTAAGGTTAGGATTATGGTTAAGGTTAGGATTATGGTTAAGGTTAGGATTATGGTTAAGGTTAGGGTTATGGTTAGGGTTAGGATTAGGGATTCTTAAGAGGGTTAAATAAATAGTGATATTAAAATATGCTTTGGAATAAGCATTGTTGTGAGGTCATAGTGAACATGAGGGTTTACTGCCCCAGATAAGCTTGAGGTTTAGAGTGTTTGGGACGTGTTTGGGTGTGGAAACCTACACTGGGTCTACCAATTCAGCAACGAGTCAACCTCACCCCTCCAACAAAATTATTATGTGTGGTGGGTTTTCAAAATGGCTGTTTAGTCATTCATTTATTGACCATCAAACATTGGTGAATATGTTGAGTAGATTTCCTCCAGTAAAGTGCTTCCGAACATCAGGAGAAGAGACAAATAAGTCCAACAAACTATTTTCAATTATAATATGCATTATATGACAACAGTTGACTAAAGTGCAAACTTTATACTGCTTTTCTGTGGTCTATACACTAAAAAGAAAATATAGGAAAATCAAAAGCTTTTTGTTCATTAAAGAATAAAAAAGGTTTTTTTTTTCTTTCTCACAAAATTGTTTATTATAATACTGATTCTTTGCTTTACAGTTTTTAGTGCCATAGAAATAAAAGAAATCTTTGAAACTGTTTTTTCTTTCAAGGATTCAAAAATAATTTCTCCTTGTACATTCTTTAAAAGCATTGTCTGGTTTGTAATGCATACAAGGTATACAAGATATATTGTTTTTTTGCCAAACACTAGGGACAGGGTTACGGTTAGGGTTAGGGCTAGGGACAAAGTTAAGGTTAGGGTTAGGGACAGGGTTAAGGTTAGGGTTAGGGACAGGGTTAAGGTTAGGGTTAGGGACAGGGTTGAGGTTAGGGTTAGGGACAGGGTTAAGGTTAGGGCCCGACATTAACCGGTAATATTAACAGAACAGTTTTACAAATGCCACCGTCTGTTTAATAGTGCACTACTAATCACCAAATTCCTGTCAAAAGTAGTGCACCACAAATCACCAAATTCCTTTCAAAGGTATGCAATGGGACTGGAAAGGCAACATCTTCGCTGCAATAATTTCTTTCTATTTGGCATGTCTGTAAGCGTCTTTGATACAGCACTGGTTTGGTACCTAGCGAGTTAACTAGCGTTCCTGGTTTGTTTCCTCTACAAACAACTGCACTGTGGTAGATAGATTTGCCTGGCGTTCCTCTACAAACAACTGCACTGTGGTTGATAGATTTGCCTGGCGTTCCTCTACAAACAACTGCACTGTGGTTGATAGATTTGCCTGGCGTTCCTCTACAAACAACTGCACTGTGGTTGATAGATTTGCCTGGCGTTCCTCTACAAACAACTGCACTGTGGGAGATAGATTTGCCTGGCGTTCCTCTACAAACAACTGCATCACTACATTGTCACTTTTCAGGACAATTCCATCTATCAGAAAAAATCAAGTCAACATTTATAAAATGGCAGGATTAGCTTTCATTGCACAGTTTTGATATAAAAACTTTACATTTTGAACATCAATAAAATTGCCATCTGTGTTCTGACAGACATCATTGAAGTGTGTTTGTTTCTATGTTTATATGAAGGCATAATATTTGGTGGCAGGTTTATAATGGCCCCTGATATTGGTAATAGTCTCTCTAGCAAAGTTTAAAATACTGGAAAAACAAGTTTCTACAAAGTATTGCACATTACAAATTGTAGTTTGGTTGATTAAAGTTCATTAATGACCATTCATACCGATTAGGCTTAGTGGACACAGGGTGGTCGTTTGACATTTAAATTTCAATAAAAAAGGCAAAAATGGGATTGTAAAACAATCAAAGTAAAACAAACAGTATCTTCAAATTTGATACAACATAAACGGAGGATCAACAAAGCCCTCGTTCAATATATTTGTCCCATTTTAACAATCTATTCATGAGAACATTGACGGATGGGGTTGCATTTTCTTTCAATAATAGCATATAAAAGCCTAATAAAAACATAGCATAACATACCTAAAACTATTTTTAGAATAACAATTGATATGGAGAATGTATTGCTGGAGGGAGTGGATTAAATTAGTGAGTATATTAATATATTTACATAATCAATATACTATATTCATTATCAGTTACATCAGAATGTATACTGACCTAGCGTACAAAAAATAAATGGAAAGATTGTATGTGATTGAAAAGTAGTCCGCTTGCTTTAGTTTCTTAATTATCAACAAACTAAAATGACTTTATGTTGTGCTTCTTATTCACTTGCTAATATGTCAGGTTGAAGCTAGCAACAAGAGGAGACCAACAAAACTAAGAATAAATGAAGACAAGTGTGAAATGGCTAGTTAAGTTTGGAATGAAATTGGGCCATCTCTATGTCTCTCTGTATGTATAAATGAGCAGTCTACCAGAAGGTCCAGATCTGTAGGTGACCTCCACAGATAAAGTCATAGAGATGGCTATATGTATGTATAAATGAGCAGTCTACCAGAAGGTCCAGATCTGTAGGTAATCTCCACAGATAAAGTCATAGAGATGGCTATATGTATGTATAAATGAGCAGTCTACCAGAAGGTCCAGATCTGTAGGTAATCTCCACAGATAAAGTCATAGAGATGGCTATATGTATGTATAAATGAGCAGTCTACCAGAAGGTCCAGATCTGTAGGTAATCTCCACAGATAAAGTCATAGAGATGGCTATATGTATGTATAAATGAGCAGTCTACCAGAAGGTCCAGATCTGTTGGTAATCTCCACAGATAAAGCCAGTCCATAGAGATGGCTAAAGGCCTCATCTATGTAGCATGGTAAAGGCATTTACATCTTTAGTTTCCTTGCTCTATTACTTTCTCTATATTGACAATTTCCACAAGGTATTCTAGTGCCTTCAATCAATATCTTCACGAAAAAAAGCTTTAACCGTTAAATAAAATATTAAATTCTCAGTGGCCAACAACAACTGCAACTTCACAAACTCTGGATTTTGAAAGTGGAGGTACATTCAGTTGTAATTTTACAACAAACATTGACAACAAGTACTGAACTAATCTCACTGTATAAAAAGGCACCACCTCCACAACATGATCATACGAGAGACGCTAGTTAAGCTAACAGAGGATCGGGTTATCTAGATACACCAACATAACATAGTCAAATGTTACTGCTCCAAATACAACACATTTAGTTCTTATGGTTTTATATGGCCCTTTGTATTAGTTCAGTATGTGTTACTCTTAAAAAAACAACCAGCCCAAAACAGAAACAGACCACATATGATCATACAAGAAATTAGTTAAAAATAGACCACTGATTATATTCTTATACTGCTGCTCCAAGTTATTTGGAGATGAAAAGCTTCTTTCTAAATGCCTCAATCGCATAATAACATTAACAATAATATCTTAATAAAAAATATATTAAAAACAGACAAAAATGAAACATCCTCTGTAGAAAACTAAACAAAAGTGGAGTCCTAGTGCAGAAAATGTATATTCGGTCCTAAAACTAATTTTAATGTTTAGCGATAAAGTATATTGACATAGAAAGCGAGTAACTTAATTTTGACTTCATTCCTCTCACAGAGAGTGCTCACATCATGGTCTCTACAATAGTGTGGGTGGGTTTGATGAGCCCAGTGGGGTCCAGGGGATAACCCAACTCGTAAGCCTTGCCTTTATGACGGTGTTCAACTGGACGGGAACTAGCTCCTCCCAGGGGAGCGGCCACAGCCTTGATCCTCTGAACGGAGACAAAATAGAGTGCTTTATTTTAAAAGGGGCTATTTCATTTTTACACAACTTCATGTTTTAAGCAAATACTTATTTTCCAACATAGTTTGCAAATAAATTCACTACAAATCCTACAATTTTCTGGATTTTTTTCTCATTTTGTCTCTCGTAGTTGAAGTGTACCTATGATGAAAATTACAGGCTTCTCTCATCTTTTTAAGTGGGAGAACTTGCACAATTGGTGACTGACTAAATACTTTTTGCTCAACTGTACATCAACAAGCTAATTGCGGTTTGAGCAGATGTTCCAGGGGTCCAGAATAGAATTGTAGTAATCGGTGCTTTTTCAAACCCTAAGTCTCACTGTCCAAGTCTCACTGTCCAAGTCTCACAGCGGTTGTTAGGGACTAACCTCAATAAGTGGTCCATCAGACTGAATGATTTTGATGACAACGACCATTGGAATACAGATCATGGAGGTCAGGGCCAGAGTCCAACCCACACCAATGGACCAGTCGGGGTATTCATAAACCTTGTTGTATGTCAAAGGTTTATATTTCACCAAAGAAAAGACAAAGCAACCCTATTAAAGAAAAAACAATAGGTTATTATACGCTAACTAACACTTTCCGGTTATAAGGTAATTGTTTTAACCATGTAAATATCAGCGTAATAATCATTGTTAGTTATTGAGTTTCTGGAAGCATCCATGCACTCATTAAAAGTGAGGACTAAAGTGTTGTTTAATGAACATTAGCAAAACATATAAGATAAAAGTCTTTATTGATAAAGTTTATATTAGCCATATCTGATCAGTTTGTCATTATAAATATAACTGTATTGTAACCTCAGGAAAAAGTATAATTTACTCTCCTTAAGTTCACCTGAGTCACTTTCTTTCTCCTCAAGTTCTCCTTAGTCCTTTTCATTCTCCTTGAGTTCTCCTTAGTCCTTTTCATTCTCCTTGAGTTCTCCTTAGTCCCTTTCATTCTCCTTAAGTTTTCCTGAGTCACTTTCTTTCTCCTTGAGTTCTCCTTAGTCCTTTTCATTCCCATTGTGTTCTCCTTAGTGTCTCCTTACAACGTCTCAATAGAACAACTAGCACTGTGTTTACGGGTGGTTAAAACACTAGGGATTAAACTGGATTAGTCTGGATTACACTGGATAAGACTGGATAAGGCTCAAGGTGGAGACAAGAACCACATTTCCTGAATGCCTCAACAGCTTTAATTCAGCAAACGCACATGGAGCTTTAGCCTTTAACCATCCGGGACGACCGAGTGGGTGTGACATGACACAGTAGTGACCTGACACAGCAGTGACCTGACACAGCAGTGACCTGACACAGCAGTGACCAGACACAACAGTGACCTGACACAGCAGTGACCTGACACAGCAGTGACCTGACACAGCAGTGACCAGACACAACAGTGACCTGACACAGCAGTGACCTGACACAGCAGTGACCTGACACAGCAGTGACCTGACACAACAGTGACCTGACACAACAGTGACCTGACACAGCAGTGACCTGACACAACAGTGACCTGACATAGCAATGATGAAAAAAGTCTCACCACACAAAGAAAAGGCGTGATCACAGACCAGCTCCATTTCATCCAGGGGTTTGGTCTGTAGCCAATCATGTCCTCAATTGCATCATAGAAATTATCAACGCCTGAGAGAAGAGAAGAAAGTGCATGAGTTGGTTAAATTAGATGAAGAGTGTCTCTGCAGTCAGGCCCAATCTCTGGCCAGGTCTGAGGATGAATTGAAACAATATAGCGACAGAAGTCATAGGTCAGAGACTAAACACCATAAACCCAGTTAGAATAAGTAAATTCTCCAGTACACTCACCATTAACCCAGATATAATGAGTAAATTCTCCAGTACACTCACCATAAACCCAGGCTACAGCAACACATTCAAAGAACGCCACCCACAGAAGGCAAACACCACTGGCTGCATAGTAGTCAAATAGCTGAAACACATACATGCCTCCCTGTGGAAACATCAACCAGGTTCTCATTATTAGTGTGTCACTGTGTCATACCTCAACTCTGACCGGGGAATACACACAACTGTGTCCCAAATGGCTACAGACGATAGAGCATCTATACTCATTTAGGACATGGCCAAAAGGGGGCTAGAAAGGCCTGTTTTAGGGGCCAAGATGTGATAGTGGGGCTCTGTAATGAGGCGTACCTGTAATGAGGCGTACCTGTAATGAGGCGTACCTGTAATGAGGCGTACCTGTAATGAGGCGTACCTGTAATGAGGCGTACCTGTAATGAGGCGTACCTGTATAGGAGATACTTACTCTAGTAACCATAGTAAGTCCCAGTAGATAGCTTATGGAACACACTATAGCTATGAACATTTCCCGCCGGTAACCCTTCCTTAGGATGGATGGATACAGATCCACCAATGAGGTGATCTGACCTTCCACTTCGACAAACTATAGACACAAAAACAAGAGATTTTATTCGTGTTTCCTTAAATTAACATCACAACCCTTTGGTCACTTTGGAAGATCCCTTGTTTCGTTAAAATCTTTATATCCTGGAGTTATAAATAGACCATACAAGTGTTTAGAACTAGTTTTAAATAGACCATACAAGTGTTTAGAACTAGTTTTAAATAGACCATACAAGTGTTTAGAACTAGTTTTAAATAGACCATACAAGTGTTTAGAACTAGTTTTAAATAGACCATACAAGTGTTTAGAACTAGTTTTAAATAGACCATACAAGTGTTTAGAACTAGTTTTAAATAGACCATACCAGTGTTTAGAACTAGTTTTAAATAGACCATACCAGTGTTTAGAACTAGTTTTAAATAGACCATACAAGTGTTTAGAACTAGTTTTAAATAGACCATACAAGTGTTTAGAACTAGTTTTAAATAGACCATACCATGTTTACAAGTGTTTAGAACTAGTTTTAAATAGACCATACCAGTGTTTAGAACTAGTTTTAAATAGAACATACCAGTGTTTAGAACTAGTTTTAAATAGACCATACCAGTGTTTAGAACTAGTTTTAAATAGACCATACCAGTGTTTAGAACTAGTTTTAAATAGACCATACCAGTGTTTAGAACTAGTTTTACCATACCAGTGTTTAGAACTAGTTTTAAATAGACCATACCAGTGTTTAGAACTAGTTTTAAATAGACCATACCAGTGTTTAGAACTAGTTTTAAATAGACCATACCAGTGTTTAGAACTAGTTTTAAATAGACCATACCAGTGTTTAGAACTAGTTTTAAATAGACCATACCAGTGTTTAGAACTAGTTTTAAATAGACCATACCAGTGTTTAGAACTAGTTTTAAATAGACCATACAAGTGTTTAGAACTAGTTTTAAATAGACCATACCAGTGTTTAGAACTAGTTTTAAATAGACCATACAAGTGTTTAGAACTAGTTTTAAATAGACCATACCAATGTTTAGAACTAGTTTTAAATAATACCAGTGTTTAGAACTAGTTTTAAATAGACCATACCAGTGTTTAGAACTAGTTTTAAATAGACCATACCAGTGTTTAGAACTAGTTTTAAATAGACCATACCAGTGTTTAGAACTAGTTTTAAATAGACCATACCAGTGTTTAGAACTAGTTTTAAATAGACCATACCAGTGTTTAGAACTAGTTTTAAATAGACCATACCAGTGTTTAGAACTAGTTTTAAATAGACCATACCAGTGTTTAGAACTAGTTTTAAATAGACCATACCAGTGTTTAGAACTAGTTTTAAATAGACCATACCAGTGTTTAGAACTAGTTTTAAATAGACCATACCAGTGTTTAGAACTAGTTTTAAATAGACCATACCAGTGTTTAGAACTAGTTTTAAATAGTGTTTAGAACTAGTTTTAAATAGACCATACCAGTGTTTAGAACTAGTTTTAAATAGACCATACCAGTGTTTAGAACTAGTTTTAAATAGACCATACCAGTGTTTAGAACTAGTTTTAAATAGACCATACCAGTGTTTAGAACTAGTTTTAAATAGACCATACCAGTGTTTAAACTAGTTTTAAATAGACCATACCAGTGTTTAGAACTAGTTTTAAATAGACCATACCAGTGTTTAGAACTAGTTTTAAATAGACCATACCAGTGTTTAGAACTAGTTTTAAATAGACCATACCAGTGTTTAGAACTAGTTTTAAATAGACCATACCAGTGTTTAGAACTAGTTTTAAATAGACCAGTGTTTAGAACTAGTTTTAAATAGACCATACCAGTGTTTAGAACTAGTTTTAAATAGACCATACAAGTGTTTAGAACTAGTTTTAAATAGACCATACCAGTGTTTAGAACTAGTTTTAAATAGACCATAGAACTAGTTTTAAATAGACCATACCAGTGTTTAGAACTAGTTTTAAATAGACCATACCAGTGTTTAGAACTAGTTTTAAATAGACCATACCAGTGTTTAGAACTAGTTTTAAATAGACCATACCAGTGTTTAGAACTAGTTTTAAATAGACCATACCAGTGTTTAGAACTAGTTTTAAATAGACCATACCAGTGTTTAGAACTAGTTTTAAATAGACCATACCAGTGTTTAGAACTAGTTTTAAATAGACCATACCAGTGTTTAGAACTAGTTTTAAATAGACCATACAAGTGTTTAGAACTAGTTTTAAATAGACCATACCAGTGTTTAGAACTAGTTTTAAATAGACCATACAAGTGTTTAGAACTAGTTTTAAATAGACCATACCAATGTTTAGAACTAGTTTTAAATAGACCATTTTTAAACTAGTTTTAAATAGACCATACCAGTGTTTAGAACTAGTTTTAAATAGACCATACCAGTGTTTAGAACTAGTTTTAAATAGACCATACCAGTGTTTAGAACTAGTTTTAAATAGACCATACAAGTGTTTAGAACTAGTTTTAAATAGACCATACCAGTGTTTAGAACTAGTTTTAAATAGACCATACCAGTGTTTAGAACTAGTTTTAAATAGACCATACCAGTGTTTAGAACTAGTTTTAAATATACCAGTGTTTAGACCATACCAGTGTTTAGAACTAGTTTTAAATAGACCATACCAGTGTTTAGAACTAGTTTTAAATAGACCATACCAGTGTTTAGAACTAGTTTTAAATAGACCATACAAGTGTTTAGAACTAGTTTTAAATAGACCATACCAGTGTTTAGAACTAGTTTTAAATAGACCATACAAGTGTTTAGAACTAGTTTTAAATAGACCATACCAGTGTTTAGAACTAGTTTTAAATAGACCATACCAGTGTTTAGAACTAGTTTTAAATAGACCATACAAGTGTTTAGAACTAGTTTTAAATAGACCATACCAGTGTTTAGAACTAGTTTTAAATAGACCATACCAGTGTTTAGAACTAGTTTTAAATAGACCATACCAGTGTTTAGAACTAGTTTTAAATAGACCATACCAGTGTTTAGAACTAGTTTTAAATAGACCATACCAGTGTTTAGAACTAGTTTTAAATAGACCATACAAGTGTTTAGAACTAGTTTTAAATAGACCATACCAGTGTTTAGAACTAGTTTTAAATAGACCATACAAGTGTTTAGAACTAGTTTTAAATAGACCATACAAGTGTTTAGAACTAGTTTTAAATAGACCATACCAGTGTTTAGAACTAGTTTTAAATAGACCATACCAGTGTTTAGAACTAGTTTTAAATAGACCATACCAGTGTTTAGAACTAGTTTTAAATAGACCATACAAGTGTTTAGAACTAGTTTTAAATAGACCATACCAGTGTTTAGAACTAGTTTTAAATAGACCATACAAGTGTTTAGAACTAGTTTTAAATAGACCATACCAGTGTTTAGAACTAGTTTTAAATAGACCATACAAGTGTTTAGAACTAGTTTTAAATAGACCATACAAGTGTTTAGAACTAGTTTTAAATAGACCATACCAGTGTTTAGAACTAGTTTTAAATAGACCATACCAGTGTTTAGAACTAGTTTTAAATAGACCATACCAGTGTTTAGAACTAGTTTTAAATAGACCATACCAGTGTTTAGAACTAGTTTTAAATAGACCATACCAGTGTTTAGAACTAGTTTTAAATAGACCATACAAGTGTTTAGAACTAGTTTTAAATAGACCATACCAGTGTTTAGAACTAGTTTTAAATAGACCATACAAGTGTTTAGAACTAGTTTTAAATAGACCATACAAGTGTTTAGAACTAGTTTTAAATAGACCATACCAGTGTTTAGAACTAGTTTTAAATAGACCATACCAGTTCTTTCAGCGGCTTCTTTCCTCCTCCAATATCATTAGCCGCTGTTGGTAGGTGGATTGTATAGTGACTCGTAGGGTGAAATAAGCACTCGCGGAGATCCATTGAGTCTAATGTTTGGTGGTTTATTGTATTGATTTCTCCGTGGTTGACTCTTTTAAATGATAAATGATAACATACCAGGATGTGCAAAACTCTACGTTACTAAAACTGTTTCTCCATCCACCTCTCTCCTCTGCATATCCAAAAACCCACAGCTGTATTTCATCACTTCATTAACCTGATAAGGTGACGTCATAAGTCTACCCAGGCGGGGGGGTCGCCGTATTCCGGCTACTATTCCCCGTAACTCTAGTCCCAAGGTTCATCAAATTAAGAACAAAAATAGAAACACAAATATTGCTACAAATTATAATAACTCTTATTTTTGCTTGTAATAAACTAAGAAATACAAATGCATACAATCTGGCTCCAACACCAGTGTTTAGAACTAGTTTTAAATAGACCATACCAGTGTTTAGAACTAGTTTTAAATAGACCATACAAGTGTTTAGAACTAGTTTTAAATAGACCATACCAGTGTTTAGAACTAGTTTTAAATAGACCATACCAGTGTTTAGAACTAGTTTTAAATAGACCATACCAGTGTTTAGAACTAGTTTTAAATAGACCATACCAGTGTTTAGAACTAGTTTTAAATAGACCATACCAGTGTTTAGAACTAGTTTTAAATAGACCATACAAGTGTTTAGAACTAGTTTTAAATAGACCATACCAGTGTTTAGAACTAGTTTTAAATAGACCATAGAACCATACCAGTGTTTAGAACTAGTTTTAAATAGACCATACAAGTGTTTAGAACTAGTTTTAAATAGACCATACCAGTGTTTAGAACTAGTTTTAAATAGACCATACCAGTGTTTAGAACTAGTTTTAAATAGACCATACCAGTGTTTAGAACTAGTTTTAAATAGACCATACCAGTGTTTAGAACTAGTTTTAAATAGACCATACCAGTGTTTAGAACTAGTTTTAAATAGACCATACCAGTGTTTAGAACTAGTTTTAAATAGACCATACCAGTGTTTAGAACTAGTTTTAAATAGACCATACAAGTGTTTAGAACTAGTTTTAAATAGACCATACCAGTGTTTAGAACTAGTTTTAAATAGACCATACCAGTGTTTAGAACTAGTTTTAAATAGACCATACAAGTGTTTAGAACTAGTTTTAAATAGACCATACCAGTGTTTAGAACTAGTTTTAAATAGACCATACCAGTGTTTAGAACAGTGTTTAGAACTAGTTTTAAATAGACCATACCAGTGTTTAGAACTAGTTTTAAATAGACCATACCAGTGTTTAGAACTAGTTTTAAATAGACCATACCAGTGTTTAGAACTAGTTTTAAATAGACCATACCAGTGTTTAGAACTAGTTTTAAATAGACCATACCAGTGTTTAGAACTAGTTTTAAATAGACCATACCAGTGTTTAGAACTAGTTTTAAATAGACCATACCAGTGTTTAGAACTAGTTTTAAATAGACCATACCAGTGTTTAGAACTAGTTTTAAATAGACCATACCAGTGTTTAGAACTAGTTTTAAATAGACCATACCAGTGTTTAGAACTAGTTTTAAATAGACCATACCAGTGTTTAGAACTAGTTTTAAATAGACCATACCAGTGTTTAGAACTAGTTTTAAATAGACCATACCAGTGTTTAGAACTAGTTTTAAATAGACCATACCAGTGTTTAGAACTAGTTTTAAATAGACCATACCAGTGTTTAGAACTAGTTTTAAATAGACCATACCAGTGTTTAGAACTAGTTTTAAATAGACCATACCAGTGTTTAGAACTAGTTTTAAATAGACCATACCAGTGTTTAGAACTAGTTTTAAATAGACCATACCAGTGTTTAGAACTAGTTTTAAATAGACCATACCAGTGTTTAGAACTAGTTTTAAATAGACCATACCAGTGTTTAGAACTAGTTTTAAATAGACCATACAAGTGTTTAGAACTAGTTTTAAATAGACCATACCAGTGTTTAGAACTAGTTTTAAATAGACCATACCAGTGTTTAGAACTAGTTTTAAATAGACCATACCAGTGTTTAGAACTAGTTTTAAATAGACCATACCAGTGTTTAGAACTAGTTTTAAATAGACCATACCAGTGTTTAGAACTAGTTTTAAATAGACCATACCAGTGTTTAGAACTAGTTTTAAATAGACCATACCAGTGTTTAGAACTAGTTTTAAATAGACCATACCAGTGTTTAGAACTAGTTTTAAATAGACCATACCAGTGTTTAGAACTAGTTTTAAATAGACCATACCAGTGTTTAGAACTAGTTTTAAATAGACCATACCAGTGTTTAGAACTAGTTTTAAATAGACCATACAAGTGTTTAGAACTAGTTTTAAATAGACCATACCAGTGTTTAGAACTAGTTTTAAATAGACCATACCAGTGTTTAGAACTAGTTTTAAATAGACCATACCAGTGTTTAGAACTAGTTTTAAATAGACCATACCAGTGTTTAGAACTAGTTTTAAATAGACCATACCAGTGTTTAGAACTAGTTTTAAATAGACCATACCAGTGTTTAGAACTAGTTTTAAATAGACCATACCAGTGTTTAGAACTAGTTTTAAATAGACCATACCAGTGTTTAGAACTAGTTTTAAATAGACCATACCAGTGTTTAGAACTAGTTTTAAATAGACCATACAAGTGTTTAGAACTAGTTTTAAATAGACCATACCAGTGTTTAGAACTAGTTTTAAATAGACCATACAAGTGTTTAGAACTAGTTTTAAATAGACCATACCAGTGTTTAGAACTAGTTTTAAATAGACCATACCAGTGTTTAGAACTAGTTTTAAATAGACCATACCAGTGTTTAGAACTAGTTTTAAATAGACCATACCAGTGTTTAGAACTAGTTTTAAATAGACCATACCAGGGGCTATAGCCAGTTATAACTACACCCATCCTATAACTTGGTGTGAATATACCTCACCAATGGTTATGAACACATGCTATGAATCTACTGTGTAGCAGGTTAGGACATTTTATACATGTTAGAAGAATCAGGTTAAAGATTATCTGTTACCCTGAAGGCATGAACGTTGTTAATTTCATGAGTCTCCATTTAATCTCTCCATTATAGATTAGGATTACATTTGGCTACATTGTTAAAATGGTTACGACACCACTAGAATATATATGTTTTCATTTTGTATTGACATCTAAATGAAATTTAGTGACTGTTACATACAGTATTATCAGATGTATGGAGGTATTAACTGTTATAACTGACTGACCCATGATAATATCACACTTGTGTTGGACTTGCACACCAACATTCAGCTTGATAAATGTACATGACAAGTACCACAATCAATAGGATTTCTCAATGTCGTAATTTCTCAGTGACATCATTCATTTTTATGTACATATACTCTATTTCACAAACTTCTAACAACCAAACTTTCTCAGATTCCACCTCGATTCAGATCTCAGGACACTATCAAAGCAGCATCAATTCTTACTGATTCCGATTCAGCCTAAGATATTTCATTCATAACAAAGCTACATTGAATCTGATTCAGATTTCCAATTCAGATGTTTGATTCAGAATGAGTGTGTTACTGACCTGACTATCGAGACCCAGAAGCAGAAGCATGATGAAGAAGAGAATGGCCCATAATGTGGGCAGGGGCATCATGGACATGGCTTTAGGGTAAGCAATGAAGGCCAGGCCAGGACCTAGAGGAGAACAAGAAAGGAATTGGACCAAACACAATTAGAAACCACAGTTCTATTGTTTATCTGGTCTGGTGGCCACATGGTGAAGTATAGCACAGACCAAACACAATTAGAAACCACAGTTCTATTGTTTATCTGGTCTGGTGGCCACATGGTGAAGTATCACCGGAAACTGCTTTCTATCACCGGAAATTCCAGGACTTCGCTTCCAACCCTAAAAAGCTCTTCTCCACCTTCTCCACACTCCTCACCCCTCCTCCACCTCCTCCTCCGTCATCGTCCCTTTCAGCTGACAACTTTCTTACCCACTTTCAACAGAAAGTGGACAATATTCGAGCATCATTCACCCATCCGCCAGAAATCGCTATTTCCCCTCACACTGACTCTGTCCCTGGTCTGAGGTCCTTCTCCACGCTCAGTCCGGAAGACACCCTGCAACTGGTCCAATCCAGCCGTCCGACAACATGCCCGCTTGACCCTATCCCTTCCCCCCTTCTCCAGTCCATCTCCACGGACCTTCTTCCATATCTCACATCTCTAATAAACACTTCTCTAACCTCAGGATGTGTCCCTTCTGACTTCAAGATGGCCAGAGTGACTCCGCTCCTCAAGAAACCGTCTCTCGACCCGTCGGATTTCAACAACTACAGACCTGTGTCCCTGTTGTCCTTCCTTTCCAAAACGCTTGAACGCGTCGTAGCTGACCAACTGTCCTCCTACCTCTCGCAGAACTATCTCCTGGACCCTAACCAATCAGGATTCAAGACGGGCCACTCAACTGAAACAGCGCTGCTCTGTGTAACTGAAGCCCTACGCAAGGCCCAAGCCAACTCTCTCTCCTCTGTTCTCATTCTACTAGACCTATCTGCTGCCTTCGACACAGTAAACCATCAGATCCTGCTCTCCACCCTCTATGACCTGGGGATCTCAGGAGCGGTGCATTCCTGGTTTTCCTCGTACTTGTCGGACCGTTTTTACCAGGTGGTGTGGCGAGGCTCACCGTCGAACATGCAGCCCCTGGTCACTGGGGTTCCCCAAGGATCGGTCCTAGGCCCTCTCCTTTTCTCGTTATACACCCGGTCTCTTGGCTCTGTCATATCCTCACATGGCCTCTCCTATCACTGCTATGCTGATGATACCCAACTATTTTTCTCATTCCCACAGTATGAAACCCAGGTAGCATCCCGTATCTCTGCATGTCTGACTGACATCGGCCTGGATGTCTGCACACCATCTGAAACTCAACCTAGGTAAAACTGAACTGCTCTTCTTCAAAGGAAGAGCCTGCCCGCTCCAGGATCTGTCCATTACGGTGGACAACGTCACAGTCCCCGTTACCCAATGTGGGAAAAACCTTGGCGTGACCCTTGACAACTCCCTCTCATTTTCTGCACACATCAAGGCGGTGTCCCGGTCTTGCAGGTACATGCTCTACAACATTCGGAAAGTAAGGCCGTATCTTACGCAGGAAGCCGCACAAGTGCTGATCCAGGCGACTACTGCAACTCCCTTCTGGCTGGTCTCCCAGTGTGCGCCATCAAACCCCTGCAACTCATTCAAAATGCAGCAGCCCGCATCCACTACAAAACCATGGTGCTAGCCTATGGGGCAGCAAGAGGAACCGCCCCCTCCTACATCCAGTCACTAATCAAGCCGTACACACCCACGCAAGCACTTCGTTCTGCCACCTCAGGCCTCTTGGTAGTGCCATCCCTACGGGAGGGCAACTCTCGATCTGCTCAGTCTAAATTGTTCTCCGTGCTTGCCCCGCAATGGTGGAACAACTCCACTCTGGAGATCAGATCATCGGACTCTCTACCAATCTTCAAAAAACGTCTAAAAACATTCCTCTTCAAACTGTACCTCCAGTAGCTCCATGAATGGAGCTCCACAACTCTCGACTGTTCGAAACTTCACTACCGAATCATTCTCCTACGATTATCACCCATTCCTCCTCTCCTAGCACCCCTTCTATCTCTAGCACTTCCCCCTGCACCCACCCAGGAACAATGTACTTATTGCCTTTTTGATGTGTGTTTTAGCTATATGTGAAATGCCTGCACTTATTGTAAGTCACTCTGGATAAGAGCGGCTGCTAAATGCGCAAAATGTAAATGTAAATGTATAGCACAGACCAAACACAATTAGAAACCACAGTTCTATTGTTTATCTGGTCTGGTGGCCACATGGTGAAGTATAGCACAGACCAAACACAAATACTTCCCAAAATGTATAATATGTGTCTGGTTTTATTCTTAGATCATATAATGTCCGTGATTAAAACTCATTAACTAGGTATTGAAATAACTAAGGACTTCATTTCAAGACTATAGATAATAATAATCATTACAACGATGGAAATCAAAGTGGCGTCACAAAAACATTATGAACATATAACAGCTCAACATTCTTATGGTTTAACACAATCCTATAGCTGTAGGTTATATAGCATGGTCCCGTCACCATCAATAAAATATGGTATAAAAACAGTGACAGCTTCAGAAGGAACAAACATCGCCTGTTCTCCATTGTAACTAGTGTAAAGCAACATCTGGAGAATGTGGCATTACGACTTTAGGGTAACCTGTTGCAACAAAAGTTAAAATACAAACAGGAAAAACAGTAAACACATAGTTATAACAGTTAATAAATTAACTAGTTTTTTTCTAACGCACAGAGACTTGGCAAAGATGGGATAGAGGTTTTGCTGAAAAAACAGTGAGCTGGATTCAAACCCATGCTGCAGCAGTACATGTCCACAGAAGGCAATGGCTAAATAAACCAACCTCGACCATTACATCAACTAATTAAATCAAATATCAAATGTTCCTTATTCTATTCACTGCAACTCTTTATTTAGACAGGAACACATTGTACAGTCGAATCAGAAAGATTGTCAAAATATAGGGTCAATGCACCAACTAAAGCTGGGTCAAAGCAAAGCTCGGACAATACACCAACTAAAGCTCGGACAATACACCAACTAAAGCTCGGACAATACACCAACTAAAGCTCGGACAATACACCAACTAAAGCTCGGACAATACACCAACTAAAGCTCGGACAATACACCAACTAATTCACAACACTCAAAGAAAATCTAATGTCTACTTAATAGAGCTGACATGATTAATGGCCACTACAATACTGTAACAAGCAGAACCAACAGAATCAGCTGTTAAACCATTGAACCGATAATAACAATGTAAAAGATGTATAGGTATACTAGACATTACTTGAATCCAAAGTTAAGCACCTATGTATCAGACCTAGTCATGTTTGCTTTTAACATGGCAAAAGAGGTCTTATACAGGGTTAAACATAACGCCTGTTAATGCCTGTTAACGCCTGTTGTAGGTGGCTAGGGCAGGACTCCTAAATCTGCTGGATAATGTGAGAAGAAAAGGTTGTTGTGGTTCTTTCAGGCATGACATGACTCTTCACCTCTAGCATTCTGGATAATCCAATCTAAAAGTAAATTTTTTCCACCTGCATTTTCCATGATACTTGATTGCTTGAGGAATCCAAGCAGATCCAATTCAGTGACATCCTTGTCAAATAGATGCAATTAAAAGCTGTTACCAGAGTCAGCTGATTCTCTACAGTTGTTTTCCAAGGTGTGTTTAATTCCCAAATCTTCCATATTTTAAGGCCGTCTTTTAAAAATGAATCCATTTCATTCTTACATTTAACTCTACCTAAAATCTTTTAGTTTTCCACTTTTTTCTGTGGGATTGAACTAGCAACTCTATTGTTGTTTTTGGTTTTGTTTGCTTTTTTAAGTAGCAGCGCCCACCTCACTGCCACTTGGACACCCTCGTACCTGACTCTGCCACATCGGCAATGTCCACCCCTTGCTCTTGTGCCATGAAGCCCAGGACGGAAAATATTGCGAAGCCAGACACAAAACTGGTACCGCTGTTGAGGCCTCCCAGCAGCAAACAGTCCCTATGTCACACATATGTCATGGAGGTTGTTAATGAACACAAAGGAACCCAGGTTTCCCACTTTTCTTAGCACTGGATTAGGCCCCACCATCACACCCCCCCATCACCACCATCACAACCTTCTCAGCAATAACTCTCACCTGTAGCAGTTGTATTTGTACTTGTTGTAGCTCCCCAGTGATGTCATAGCTCCCAAGCAGATGGCATAGGAGAAGAATATCTGAGTGCCGGCATCAATCCAAACCTGGAGAAAAGGAAAGGGAAGAAACGAATACAAATGGTTACTTTGACACTTTCCAGTCTGGATTTCAACCATCAAAATACTGAGACTGCCCTTATAGCTTTTTTTAAATGACATACGTGGAAACAGTTTCTGCTTGAACGTCAACCCTTGTCTTATTAGACCGTAGTGCGTTCTGTCTTAGGGACAAGTTCCTAAATTGGGTCAAGTCATATTTAGCAGGCAGAGAACATATTCTCGTCATAGGCAAATTACTGACAGAACTCGCAAGACTTGAGGGGTTACGCCAGCATCTAATCTGGGCCCTGTTTTATCCTAATATATATATATATAATATAGAATATGATATATACAGTGGATAGAAAAAGTCTACAGACCCTAATGGGAAAAAAATAGACAGAGACACCACCTTTAATGTGACCTAGAACATGAACAATTCAATTGAAAAACAACGTGAAATATTTCAGGGGAAAAATAAAAAGCCTTTTATAACTGGATGTGGACGGCGACCCATAACTGGATCTTAGTTGCATCTCAGAGCATTAGCCACGGTCCACAGAGAGCTTCCAAAGCATCAGAGGGAACTCATTGTTGAAAGATATCAGTATGGAGAAGGGTACAAAATAATATCTAAAGCATTAGATATACCATGGAACACAGTGAAGACCGTCATCATCAAGTGGAGAAAATATGGCACAGACATTACCAAGAACTGGACGTCCCTCCAAAACTGATGAAAAGACGAAGAAAACTGGTCAGGGAGGCTTCAAAGAAGCCTACAGCAAGATTAAAGGAGATGTAGGATTTCTGGCAAGTACTGGCTATGTGCTACAAATGACAAGAATCTCCCATATTCTTCTTGTGTGGGGTAGGGTGGCAAGCCTTTTCTAACGAAGAAAAACAAGTCTGGGTGTCACAATCCGGGATGCGGAGTGTGGGGAACAGGTGCAAGTCTTCCCCGAACAGAAAAGGCAGGCCGCAGGGATAACACTGATTTGGTACTTTATTGATAAGTAGTCAACTCAAAACTACACACACTTGTGTGGAAAAATAAACCAGGGCACGTGGGCCAATAATAATACATAACACTGATTAGAACAAAAACACTAGGACAGGAACTAAGACCAAGGCAACGAGCGACAGACTTACTGTGTCATTGGACATCAAACAACGAACCCACAAACACAAGAGACACTGGGGAGACTAAATACAGAACCTAACGAGGACTGACAGGGAACAGCTGGCCAAGGGCGGGAAAATTAGGGAATGGCAGAGGACTAGGACAAAACACTATCAACACCACACGAGGGAGACAGAACAAGCACAGAACCGTGACACTGGCTAAAGTTTGCAAAAACAACAGTCTGTCACAAATGGGTAGACGGACACATGTGCAGGGCGAACGAATGACATTTATTGAATAAAAATGTAACTATAACGGAAAAACACTAAACAAGACAAGCAAACGTAACGTTGGTAAAAATCACGCAAGGACCGACGACACACACTGGGAGAGGAGGAACTTAAATAGGATGGTGATTAGGAAGACAGGTGAGGGCAATGAGACAATTAAACAAGCGTCCGTCCACTAAACAAGGGAGAGGGCGTTAGATTTCACGGGCACGGCCATCCGGCGTGACATAATCCTCCGCCAAAGGCGCATCTCCAGCCGTGCAAAGACTCCGACAAACGGGAGTGGGAGGGGGGAACATCCAACGACGGCAGCCACCAGTCCCGGAGCTCCACTGAAGCCCACGGATACGTTGTGTAATCTCCGTGGGCCAACAGGACATGCTGAAGCTAAAGAAGCCCCAGCAGCTGCAGTAGGAAAAGAGTGCCCTGCAAGTCCAGCATTGCTCCACTGTCCGGTCGTCAGTTCGGAGCAGCATGTCCTGTTGGCCCACGGAGATTACGTAACGTATCGTGGGCTTCAGTGGAGCTCCAGGACTAGTGGCTGCCGTCGTCAGCTTCTCCTTCGACAGCTGCTGGGGCCGAGCGCCCTTCTCCATCGTCCCGGATCCGCCTCCATAGGGGTCCCGCGACGGATTCGGCCTGCCGTTGCGTCCTAGACCGCGGGAACCCCTCATCACGGACGAACCCGGTCGCTGCACCACCGCCATAGCCCCCCCCCCTAAAAATAATTTGGGGAGATCTATCCGCCAGTCGCCTACCCTCTCGCCAGAGTCCTCCGTTCACCAACGAATGGGTAGACGGACACATGTGCAGGGCGAACGAATTACATTTATTGAATAGAAATGTAACTATAACTGAAAAACACTAAACAAGACAAGCAAACGTGACGTTGGTAAAAAACCACACAAGGACCGACGACACACACTGGGAGAGGAGGAACTTAAATAGGATGGTGATTAGGAAGACAGATGAGGGCAATGAGACAATTAAACAAGTGTCCGTGCACTAAACAAGGGAGAGGGCGTTGGATTTCATGGGCACGGCCATCCTGCCGTGCCAAAGCGTGACACAGTCTCCCAAAAGCATGTGGTAAAATGTTTTATGGTCTAATGAGACCATATGACCATGGTTAAACTTTTTGGCCATAATTCCAAAAGGTATGTTTGGCTTAAAAACAACCCAAAGAACACCATACCCACAGTGAGGCATGGTGGTGGCAGCATCATGCTTTGGGTCTGTTTTTCTTCAGCTGGAACCGGGGCCTTAGTCAGGGTGGAGGGAATTACAAACAGTTCCAAATACCAGGCAATTTTGGCACAAAACCTTCAGGCTTCTGTTAGAAAGCTGAATATGAAGAGGAAGACGGCGACCCAATGCACACATCCAAATCCACAAAAGCACGGCATTACCAGAAGAAGATTAACGTTTTGGAATGGCCCAGCCAGAGCCCAGACCTGAATCCAATTGAACATCTGTGGGGTGATCTGAAGAGGGCTGTGCACAGGAGATGTCCTCGCAGTCTGACAGATTTGGAGCGGTTTTGCAAAGAAGAGTGGGCAAATATTGCCAGGTCCAGAGGTGCCATGCTAATAGACTCCATGAATACTGAATGCTGTAATGAAATCAAAAAGAGCTTCAACAAACTATTAGTTTAAGGGTGTGCACACTGATGCAACCAGGTTATTGTATAATTTTATTTTTTATTTTTCCCCTTTAAAGATTTCCGTTTGTTTTTCAATTTAATTGTTTACTTTCAGGTCACATTAAAGGTGGAAAAAGCTTTTCACATCACAAAAACCTGTCATTTTTACATGGGTGTGTAAAGAAGAATTATAAAAAATATCCTAGATCATAAAGTTGTGTTTTTGTTCCCGTTACGTATTGGTCTCCTGTTTTCTTCCAATCACCTCCCTCGCTACTCCCAACCTCTGATTTGTGTTTTAAAAGAAAGGCATTCATGTTGTTTCTCTACTGCACATAAAATGTTACTGGAATACATCTGACATTCACCATTTAATCCGCATTTGTAAGTTTAGCAATGATAAGTTGGTCCAGTACGCTGTTTGAAGGATGGCCTGAGTTGCTAAAAAAATAATTGAATAAAGTCACAGACAGAGCAGTCTGGTTAATCTACCTCAGGGTCTTTGAGTCGTTGCAGGTCTGGGTACAAGTAGAACTTTATTCCTTCAGCTGCTCCTGGCAGAGTGACACCACGAATTAAAAGAACAACCAGCATGACGAAGGGGAAGGTGGCAGTTACATACACAACCTTAAAGAAAGAACACACCATAATATGGCAGTTACATACACAACCTTAAAGAAAGAACACACCATAATATGGCAGTTACATACACAACCTTAAAGAAAGAACACACCATAATATGGCAGTTACATACACAACCTTAAAGAAAGAACACACCATAATATGGCAGTTACATACACAACCTTAAAGAAAGAACACACCATAATATCGCAGTTACATACACAACCTTAAAGAAAGAACACACCATAATATGGCAGTTACATACACAACCTTAAAGAAAGAACACACCATAATATGGCAGTTACATACACAACCTTAAAGAAAGAACACATTATAATATGGCAGTTACATACACAACCTTAAAGAAAGAACACATTATAATATGGCAGTTACATACACAACCTTAAAGAAAGAACACATTATAATATGGCAGTTACATACACAACCTTAAAGAAAGAACACATTATAATATGGCAGTTACATACACAACCTTAAAGAAAGAACACATTATAATATGGCAGTTACATACACAACCTTAAAGAAAGAACACATTATAATATGGCAGTTACATACACAACCTTAAAGAAAGAACACATTATAATATGGCAGTTACATACACAACCTTAAAGAAAGAACACAACATATGTAAGGCAATTTACACATCCATGTTAAACATGTACACATACAGACATTTCAACAAACTCAGCAATGTTAATTATGGTCTAGAAGGGCTGAAAAACTATCCTATGTTTTACTTGAAAGCTCAAGCTTTAACCTCCTCACTGATGTTTGGAGATGTTGCTTTTGACCACTAACCAGTAGATTAGACCACTAACCTTTCCAGTAGATTTGACCACTAACCTTTCCAGTAGATTTGACCACTAACCTTTCCAGTAGATTTGACCACTTACCAGTAGATTTGACCATTAACCTTACCAGTAGATTTGACCACTAACCTTGCCAGTAGATTTGACGCCCTTCCAGATGCAGAAGAAGCAGATGATCCAGACCACCAGGAGACAGAGAGCCAAGTCCCACTTCACCTCCCCGATCTCATCGATACCATGAGAGATGCTAAGGACGTTACGTCTGGCAATGAGAGACACAGTTTCATGTGTTAGAAATACATTAGTTCCAGGACAGGAACAACACAGGGCAGAATTTAGAAAGTCCAGTCACAGAAGCCAGCTGTGACCAATCAGATCTTTTGATATGAGATGATAGAATTCAGATGCTTTTCTGAATGCATGGACAGTCATGAAAGTGTTTTTACACACAGGTCAATCCATTCCCTTAATGAGGGTTTTCTTGCTGTTGCATCTTCAGTGCCATGATTCACAATCACTTCTGCATCCCAACTGGACAGATATATTTCCCTGACAATGAATTCACTTATGTTGCCTTAATGTTTTTGAAAAGTGAATATACAAATCATCCTACTCCTCCTTCGTTAAGTTCCAAATAATCCTACTCCTCCTTCGTTAAGTTCCAAATCATCCTACTCCTCCTTCGTTAAGTTCCAAATCATCCTACTCCTCCTTTGTTAAGTTCCAAATCATCCTACTCCTCCTTCGTTAAGTTCCAAATCATCCTACTCCTCCTTCGTTAAGTTCCAAATCATCCTACTCCTCCTTCGTTAAGTTCCAAATCATCCTACTCCTCCTTTGTTAAGTTCCAAATCATCCTACTCCTCCTTCGTTAAGTTCCAAATCATCCTACTCCTCCTTCGTTAAGTTCCAAATCATCCTACTCCTCCTTCGTTAAGTTCTAAATCATCCTACTCCTCCTTCGTTAAGTTCCAAATCATCCTACTCCTCCTTTGTTAAGTTCCAAATTATCCTACTCCTCCTTCGTTAAGTTCCAAATCATCCTACTCCTCCTTCATTAAGTTCCAAATCATCCTACTCCTCCTTCATTAAGTTCCAAATCATCCTACTCCTCCTTCATTAAGTTCCAAATCATCCTACTCCTTCGTTAAGTTCCAAATCATCCTACTCCTTCGTTAAGTTCCAAATAATCCTACTCCTCTTTCATTAAGTTCCAAATCATCCTACTCCTCCTTCATTAAGTTCCAAATCATCCCACTCCTTCGTTAAGTTCCAAATCATCCTACTCCCCTTTCGTTAAGTTCCAAATCATCCTACTCCTTAATGAAGTTCCAAATCATCCTACTCCTCCTTCGTTAAGTTCCAAATCATCCTACTCCTCCTTCGTTAAGTTCCAAATCATCCTACTCCTCCTTCGTTAAGTTCCAAATCATCCTACTCCTCCTTCGTTAAGTTCCAAATCATCCTACTCCACCTTCGTTAAGTTCCAAATAATCCTACTCCTCCTTCGTTAAGTTCCAAATCATCCTACTCCATCTTCGTTAAGTTCCAAATAATCCTACTCCTCCTTCATTAAGTTCCAAATCATCCTACTCCTCCTTCATTAAGTTCCAAATCATCCTACTCCTCCTTCATTAAGTTCCAAATCATCCTACTCCTTCGTTAAGTTCCAAATCATCCTACTCCTTCGTTAAGTTCCAAATAATCCTACTCCTCTTTCATTAAGTTCCAAATCATCCTACTCCTCCTTCATTAAGTTCCAAATCATCCCACTCCTTCGTTAAGTTCCAAATCATCCTACTCCTTCGTTAAGTTCCAAATAATCCTACTCCTCTTTCGTTAAGTTCCAAATCATCCTACTCCTTCGTTAAGTTCCAAATAATCCTACTCCTCCTTCATTAAATTCCAAATCATCCTACTCCTCCTTCATTAAGTTCCAAATCATCCTACTCCTCCTTCATTAAGTTCCAAATCATCCTACTCCTCCTTCATTAAGTTCCAAATCATCCTACTCCTTCGTTAAGTTCCAAATCATCCTACTCCTTCATTAAGTTCCAAATCATCCTACTCCATCTTCGTTAAGTTCCAAATAATCCTACTCCTCCTTCGTTAAGTTCCAAATCATCCTACTCCATCTTCGTTAAGTTCCAAATAATCCTACTCCTCCTTCGTTAAGTTCCAAATCATCCTACTCCTTCTTCGTTAAGTGAGGATGTACAGGTTCCTCTGATATAATTAACAAAGCTAAACTGTCTTAAGCCTCCCCAGGACAAGCCTTTATAACATTATCGCAATAATAGGATATTTATAAGTCTGTCCTTTCTTGAATAAAACAAGTCCATTTAACAGTTTATGAAGTTTGAGGACACCAATAAATCTAAAATGAATAACCTATTAAAAGTATTTTTCCTCACTCCCAGAACTCTGTGACGGGAGAGGTGAAGTTGGTAATGTTAGCAGCCAACATCAGTGTCTTGTTCTTGCGGACGATGTCCTCCACACAACGATCTGTGTTCCAGGGGTTCTTACACCGGGCCCAGGGAAGCTCCGGCTGGAAGCACTGGAACAGGTAGTACAGCCCCCATGCCAGGATCACAATGTAGTAGATGTTGAGGAGAGACACAATCACAATGGAAGCATAGCCGATACCTAGAGGAAGACAAACCGGTAAATCAAATGAATGTATCTCTCTCTCTCTAGCCCTGTCTCTCTCTGTTTCTCTCTCTCTCTCTCTAGCCCTGTCTCTCTCTGTTTCTAGACCTGTCATATAAACACATGGTGCCATCTACACTAATACAGACACCTGGTACCATCTACACTAATACAGACACCTGGTACCATCTACACTAACACAGACACCTGGTACCATCTACACTAACACAGACACCTGGCTGCTACCATCTACACTAACACAGACACCTGGTACTATCTACACTAATACAGACACCTGGTACCATCTACACTAACACAGACACCTGGTACCATCTACACTAACACAGACACCTGGTACCATCTACACTAACACAGACACCTGGCTGGTACCATCTACACTAATACAGACACCTGGTACCATCTACACTAACACAGACACCTGGTACCATCTACACTAACACAGACACCTGGCTGGTACCATCTACACTAACACAGACACCTGGTACCATCTACACTAATACAGACACCTGGTACCATCTACACTAACACAGACACCTGGTACCATCTACACTAATACAGACACCTGGTGCCATCTACACTAACACAGACACCTGGTGCCATCTACACTAATACAGACACCTGGTACCATCTACACTAACACAGACACCTGGTACCATCTACACTAACACAGACACCTGGTACCATCTACACTAATACAGACACCTGGTACCATCTACACTAACACAGACACCTGGTACCATCTACACTAACACAGACACCTGGCTGGTACCATCTACACTAACACAGACACCTGGTACCATCTACACTAATACAGACACCTGGTACCATCTATACTAACACAGACACCTGGTACCATCTACACTAACACAGACACCTGGTACCATCTACACTAATACAGACACCTGGTACCATCTACACTAATACCGACACCTGGTACCATCTACACTAACACAGACACCTGGCTGGTACCATCTACACTAACACAGACACCTGGTACCATCTACACTAATAAAGACAACTGGTACCATCTACACTAATACAAACACCTGGTACCATCTACACTAACACAGACACCTGGTACCATCTACACTAATACAGACACCTGGTACCATCTACACTAACACAGACACCTGGCTGGTACCATCTACACTAACACAGACACCTGGTACCATCTACACTAATACAGACACCTGGTACCATCTATACTAACACAGACACCTGGTACCATCTACACTAACACAGACACCTGGTACCATCTACACTAATACAGACACCTGGTACCATCTACACTAATACCGACACCTGGTACCATCTACACTAACACAGACACCTGGCTGGTACCATCTACACTAACACAGACACCTGGTACCATCTACACTAATAAAGACAACTGGTACCATCTACACTAATACAAACACCTGGTACCATCAACACTAACACAGACACCTGGTACCATCTACACTAACACAGACACCTGGTACCATCTACACTAATACAAACACCTGGTACCATCTACACTAACACAGACACCTGGTACCATCTACACAGACACCTGGTACCATCTACACTAACACAGACACCTGGTACCATCTACACTAACACAGACACCTGGTACCATCTACACTAACACAGACACCTGGTACCATCTACACTAATAAAGACAACTGGTACCATCTACACTAATACAAACACCTGGTACCATCAACACTAACACAGACACCTGGTACCATCTACACTAACACAGACACCTGGTACCATCTACACTAATACAAAGACATCCCACTATCATTATCTTCTTTCCTGTTTCTATCTGTCTTTGTGGGTTATTCTCTCTGTCAGTCTGTTTCCAGACTTTATTGCGAGGCATCTCCCTGATGTTTTCTAGTGCTGCTGCCATAGCAACCCATAATTCAGCACAGGGCACAGCTGAGACTCAAGGGCTTTGTCCGTGTTTATGTGTTTTTTTTTGTGTAGATCACTAAATATTCAGTTCTGGCTTTGTAAATATGGAAGGCAGTAAGAATGACCACATTTGCATTATGACACAAATATAGCAGGGAATCAAGAAAATGTGCTTTCAGCTGCAATAACAAAAACGGTATATTACTATTATAGTAACCTAAAAGAATAAGCAATTGAAATAATAAATAGAATAACTAATACAGATGCTCACCAGTGAAAATGGGGCAAAGCTTTTCCCAGCAGGTGATTCCACCCTCAGAAGTGTATTGACCAAGGGCCACCTCAAGGAAAAAGACAGGGAGACCTCCGCCGAAGAGGAAGATGAAGTATGGGATTAAAAATGCACCTGAAGGAGAGACAGTGTATAATGTTTAAGAAAAACAAACCAAAATGAAGTACCGGTATGTACTATTTACACCAGAGTATCTACAGTAAACGAGGGATCTTTGGAGTGATGTGAAATTTGAATAACCATGCTAGTTCAGACGTGGTCTGGGTGCTAGCAGGCATGCTAGCTGATGCTAGGTAAAATAACAACATATTGATGTTATAGTGAGCTTTGAATGGTCAATATAGTATTTGCATAAAGTGATGCCCTCTGCAATTCTGGTCCGACCATCTTCATTTTTAGTTGATAATGAAGGTTTCACGAATGAATGAGCTGTGTTGTCACAAGGTGTTAGGGGAGAGCACTTCTGTGTATCATGTTGATTAGGAGCACAGCTGTTTTGGTTTAAGCTAAGCACCGGGCATAGGTTAGTTAATCAGTGGGCTATTTAAGGTCCCTGGTTAGGTTCACAGGTGCTTGTTATTAATATAATGTTACATAGGTTAGTTAATCAGTGGGCTATTTAAGGTCCCTGGTTAGGTTCACAGGTGCTTGTTATTAATATAATGTTACATAGGTTAGTTAATCAGTGGGCTATTTAAGGTCCCTGGTTAGGTTCACAGGTGCTTGTTATTAATATAATGTTACATAGGTTAGTTAATCAGTGGGCTATTTAAGGTCCCTGTTTAGGTGCACAGGTGCTTGTTATTAATATAATGTTACATAGGTTAGTTAATCAGTGGGCTATTTAAGGTCCCTGGTTAGGTTCACAGGTGCTTGTTATAATATAAGGTTACATAGGTTAGTTAATCAGTGGGCTATTTAAGGTCCCTGGTTAGGTTCACAGGTGCTTGTTATTAATATAATGTTACATAGGTTAGTTAATCAGTGGGCTATTTAAGGTCCCTGGTTAGGTTCACAGGTGCTTGTTATTAATATAATGTTACATAGGTTAGTTAATCGTTGGGCTATTTAAGGTCCCTGGTTAGGTTCACAGGTGCTTGTTATTAATATAATGTTACATAGGTTAATTAGTCAGTGGGCTATTTAAGGTCCCTGGTTAGGTTCACAGGTGCTTGTTATTAATATAATGTTACATAGGTTAGTTAATCACTGGGCTATTTAAGGTCCCTGGTTAGGTTCACAGGTGCTTGTTATTAATATAATGTTACATAGGTTAGTTAATCAGTGGGCTATTTAAGGTCCCTGGTTAGGTTCACAGGTGCTTGTTATTAATATAATGTTACATAGGTTAATTAGTCAGTGGGCTATTTAAGGTCCCTGGTTAGGTTCACAGGTGCTTGTTATTAATATAATGTTACATAGGTTAGTTAATCACTGGGCTATTTAAGGTTCTTGGTTAGGTTCACTGGTGCTTGTTATTAATATAATGTTACATAGGTTAGTTAGTCAGTGGGCTATTTATGGTTCTTGGTTAGGTTCACTGGTGCTTCTTATTAATATAATGTTACATAGGTTAGTTAGTCAGTGGGCTATTTATGGTTCTTGGTTAGGTTCACTGGTGCTTCTTATTAATATAATGTTACATAGGTTAGTTAATCACTGGGCTATTTAAGGTTCTTGGTTAGGTTCACTGGTGCTTGTTATTAATATAATGTTACATAGGTTAATTAGTCAGTGGGCTATTTATGGTTCTTGCTTAGGTTCACTGGTGCTTGTTATTAATATAATGTTGCATAGGTTAGTTAATCAGTGGGCTATTTAAGGTTTAATAAATGCAAACAACAAACGTGATTTCTCTGCATCTCGCCCTGCAAGTCTGTTACAGAAGTCTACATAGTAGCATAAAATATCTAGATATTACCCTAACCCTAACCCTAACCCTGAGTACCATAAGTAAATGTTCTAGTCAGAACAGTTCAGGGTGCCAGTAGGAGTTATTGGTTTGTGTTGCACTTTAATGTGACAGACTGGAAGCTGTACAGGAGGCAAACACTCACCTCCACCATTCTTATAGCAGAGGTAAGGAAAACGCCAGACGTTCCCTAAGCCCACAAAGCCTCCTGCGACAGATAGGATAAAGTCAAGCTTGGAGTTCCACTTCTCCCTCTGTACAGGTTTCCCCTCTGCTTCATCTTCTGGCCGCGTGCCTGGGCTCTTTCCTGGGGACGGTTTCAGCGTGTCCTTATGGAAGTCTTTCAGACAATGGAGCTTCTCCTTCTGTGCCATGCTGCAGAAGGAAAAGTGGTTGGAGTAAGATAAGGAGTTGGGAGGGAGTGATAGGGAGATGTTGAGGAGGAGGAGATGGAGTAGGATAGGGAGTAGGGAGGGAGTGATAAGGAGATGTTGAGGAGGAGATGGAGTAGGATAGGGAGTAGGGAGGGAGTAGGATAGGGAGTAGGGAGGGAGTGATAAGGAGATGTTGAGGAGGAGATGGAGTAGGATAGGGAGTAGGGAGGGAGTGATAAGGAGATGTCTAGGAGGAGGAGATGGAGTAGGATAGGGAGTAGGGAGGGAGTAGGATAGGGAGTAGGGAGGGAAGGGGGGGGAATTGTATTGAAAGCACATTGAATTGCTTCTATGTATGAATTGTGCTATATAAATAAACTTGCTTGCTTGCTTGAAGAAAGAAATCGATGGCACTGAGGTTTTTGCATTTATGCAGGCTTGTACATTATATACAATAAAAAACAGTCCATGGTGATCTCTGTTTAAGTGCTAATGTTAAACCAAGACTCAGTAAGTTGATTTAAAACAGAGACTTATTGTGTCTGTCTTTTAGTGAATACACAAACCCAACCACATTAATATGATACTTATTGGAAAAAGGACAACAGTAAAACATGATGACCAGTCAATTAACCATAAGAGATCTGAGGTTTCCACTCCATCAAAACCATCTATAATGAAGTGAGACAAGCTCCAGTTAACCCAACACATTTATATTCCCACACATGGTTTAACTTGTCATCTAAAGACAAAGCCCTCAACGGGTTGAGTTTGTTGAGTTTGTTCAGAGCTACATTTGGGTTAATGGATTAAACAGTTGAATGGTGTTGAGTTTGTTCAGAGCTACATTTGGGTTAATGGATTAAACAGTTGAATGGTGTTGAGTTTGTTCAGATCTACATTTGGGTTAATGGATTAAACAGTTGAATGGTGTTGAGTTTGTTCAGAGCTACATTTGGGTTAATGGATTAAACAGTTGAATGGTGTTGAGTTTGTTCAGAGCTACATTTGGGTTAATAGATTAAACAGTTGAATGGTGTTGAGTTTGTTCAGATCTACATTTGTGTTAATAGATTAAACAGTTGAATGGTGTTGAGTTTGTTCAGAGCTACATTTGGGTTAATGGATTAAACAGTTGAATGGTGTTGAGTTTGTTCAGATCTACATTTGGGTTAATGGATTAAACAGTTGAATGGTGTTGAGTTTGTTCAGAGCTACATTTGGGTTAATAGATTAAACAGTTGAATGGTGTTGAGTTTGTTCAGATCTACATTTGGGTTAATAGATTAAACAGTTGAATGGTGTTGAGTTTGTTCAGAGCTACATTTGGGTTAATGGATTAAACAGTTGAATGGTGTTGAGTTTGTTCAGAGCTACATTTGTGTTAATAGATTAAACAGTTGAATGGTGTTGAGTTTGTTCAGAGCTACATTTGTGTTAATAGATTAAACAGTTGAATGGTGTTGAGTTTGTTCAGAGCTACATTTGTGTTAATAGATTAAACAGTTGAATGGTGTTGAGTTTGTTCAGATCTACATTTGGGTTAAACAGTTGAATGGTGTTGAGTTTGTTCAGAGCTACATGCTTTATATAGGATAGAGATTATTTCACATGAAACTATGGGTTTGATGACACACATGAGAGTGCTATAAATAAAAACAATTTATCCGTGTTTATCTGTTCATCTGTGTTATTGTCAAGACTGTCTGGTCTTATAAGGACATAATATCTGTAAAAACATAAAATAAGGAACATCTATAAATGCCTAATGACAAGTATAATATAACCTTCTGCCATAACCTAATATAGTATAATATAGTCTGGCTATTCAAAGCCTCTTTGGTTTCCGACTGTAGTCCTTTAACTAGGCTGTCATTAAGTGTTAAACAGAGAAATCAGAGAGATCCAGTGAAACCTAACAAATAAATTAATATATAAACATCAAGTGAATCAGTGTGGGAATATAGATGCATTAAGGTTAATGGGTTTAAAAGGGTTTAGAGAATTCTAGGCTTCACATGAAGATATGTTATAATGAATGTTATAATGTTATACTGAATGTAATAGAAGCCTGTGACACACAACTACTATATATAATATGTTATAATGAATGTAATAGAAGCCTGTGACACACACCTACTATATATAATATGTTATACTGAATGTAATAGAAGCCTGTGACACACAACTACTATATATAATATATGTTATAATGAATGTAATAGAAGCCTGTGACACACAACTACTATATATAATATATGTTATAATGAATCTAATAGAAGCCTGTGACACACAACTACTATATATAATATGTTATAATGAATGTAATAGAAGCCTGTGACACACAACTACTATATATAATATATGTTATAATGAATGTAATAGAAGCCTGTGACACACAACTACTATATATAATATATGTTATAATGAATGTAATAGAAGCCTGTGACACACAACTACTATATATAATATATGTTATAATGAATGTAATAGAAGCCTGTGACACACAACTACTATATATAATATATGTTATAATGAATGTAATAGAAGCCTGTGACACACAACTACTATATATAATATGTTATACTGAATGTAATAGAAGCCTGTGACACACAACTACTATATATAATATGTTATAATGAATGTAATAGAAGCCTGTGACACACACCTACTATATATAATATGTTATACTGAATGTAATAGAAGCCTGTGACACACAACTACTATATATAATATATGTTATAATGAATCTAATAGAAGCCTGTGACACACAACTACTATATATAATATGTTATAATGAATGTAATAGAAGCCTGTGACACACAACTACTATATATAATATGTTATACTGAATGTAATAGAAGCCTGTGACACACAACTACTATATATAATATATGTTATAATGAATGTAATAGAAGCCTGTGACACACAACTACTATATATAATATATGTTATAATGAATGTAATAGAAGCCTGTGACACACAACTACTATATATAATATATGTTATAATGAATGTAATAGAAGCCTGTGACACACAACTACTATATATAATATATGTTATAATGAATGTAATAGAAGCCTGTGACACACAACTACTATATATAATATATGTTATAATGAATGTAATAGAAGCCTGTGACACACAACTACTATATATAATATATGTTATAATGAATGTAATAGAAGCCTGTGACACACAACTACTATATATAATATATGTTATAATGAATGTAATAGAAGCCTGTGACACACAACTACTATATATAATATATGTTATAATGAATGTAATAGAAGCCTGTGACACACAACTACTATATATAATATATGTTATAATGAATGTAATAGAAGCCTGTGACACACAACTACTATATATAATATATGTTATAATGAATGTAATAGAAGCCTGTGACACACAACTACTATATATAATATATGTTATAATGAATGTAATAGAAGCCTGTGACACACAACTACTATATATAATATATGTTATAATGAATGTAATAGAAGCCTGTGACACACAACTACTATATATAATATATGTTATAATGAATGTAATAGAAGCCTGTGACACACAACTACTATATATAATATATGTTATAATGAATGTAATAGAAGCCTGTGACACACAACTACTATATATAATATATGTTATAATGAATGTAATAGAAGCCTGTGACACACAACTACTATATATAATATATGTTATAATGAATGTAATAGAAGCCTGTGACACACAACTACTATATATAATATATGTTATAATGAATGTAATAGAAGCCTGTGACACACAACTACTATATATAATATGTTATACTGAATGTAATAGAAGCCTGTGACACACAACTACTATATATAATATGTTATAATGAATGTAATAGAAGCCTGTGACACACACCTACTATATATAATATGTTATACTGAATGTAATAGAAGCCTGTGACACACAACTACTATATATAATATATGTTATAATGAATGTAATAGAAGCCTGTGACACACAACTACTATATATAATATATGTTATAATGAATGTTATAATGTTATAATGAATCTAATAGAAGCCTGTGACACACACCTACTATATATAATATGTTATAATGAATGTAATAGAAGCCTGTGACACACAACTACTATATATAATATATGTTATAATGAATGTTATAATGTTATAATGAATCTAATAGAAGCCTGTGACACACACCTACTATATATAATATGTTATAATGAATGTAATAGAAGCCTGTGACACACAACTACTATATATAATATATGTTATAATGAATGTAATAGAAGCCTGTGACACACAACTACTATATATAATATATGTTATAATGAATGTAATAGAAGCCTGTGACACACAACTACTATATATAATATATGTTATAATGAATGTAATAGAAGCCTGTGACACACAACTACTATATATAATATATGTTATAATGAATGTAATAGAAGCCTGTGACACACAACTACTATATATAATATATGTTATAATGAATCTAATAGAAGCCTGTGACACACAACTACTATATATAATATATGTTATAATGAATGTAATAGAAGCCTGTGACACACAACTACTATATATAATATATGTTATAATGAATGTAATAGAAGCCTGTGACACACAACTACTATATATAATATATGTTATAATGAATGTAATAGAAGCCTGTGACACACAACTACTATATATAATATATGTTATAATGAATGTAATAGAAGCCTGTGACACACAACTACTATATATAATATATGTTATAATGAATGTAATAGAAGCCTGTGACACACAACTACTATATATAATATGTTATACTGAATGTAATAGAAGCCTGTGACACACAACTACTATATATAATATATGTTATAATGAATCTAATAGAAGCCTGTGACACACAACTACTATATATAATATATGTTATAATGAATCTAATAGAAGCCTGTGACACACAACTACTATATATAATATATGTTATAATGAATGTAATAGAAGCCTGTGACACACAACTACTATATATAATATATGTTATAATGAATGTAATAGAAGCCTGTGACACACAACTACTATATATAATATATGTTATAATGAATGTAATAGAAGCCTGTGACACACAACTACTATATATAATATATGTTATAATGAATGTAATAGAAGCCTGTGACACACAACTACTATATATAATATATGTTATAATGAATGTAATAGAAGCCTGTGACACACAACTACTATATATAATATATGTTATAATGAATGTAATAGAAGCCTGTGACACACAACTACTATATATAATATATGTTATAATGAATGTAATAGAAGCCTGTGACACACAACTACTATATATAATATATGTTATAATGAATGTAATAGAAGCCTGTGACACACAACTACTATATATAATATATGTTATAATGAATGTAATAGAAGCCTGTGACACACAACTACTATATATAATATGTTATACTGAATGTAATAGAAGCCTGTGACACACAACTACTATATATAATATATGTTATAATGAATCTAATAGAAGCCTGTGACACACAACTACTATATATAATATATGTTATAATGAATCTAATAGAAGCCTGTGACACACAACTACTATATATAATATATGTTATAATGAATGTAATAGAAGCCTGTGACACACAACTACTATATATAATATATGTTATAATGAATGTAATAGAAGCCTGTGACACACAACTACTATATATAATATATGTTATAATGAATGTAATAGAAGCCTGTGACACACAACTACTATATATAATATATGTTATAATGAATGTAATAGAAGCCTGTGACACACAACTACTATATATAATATATGTTATAATGAATGTAATAGAAGCCTGTGACACACAACTACTATATATAATATATGTTATAATGAATGTAATAGAAGCCTGTGACACACAACTACTATATATAATATATGTTATAATGAATGTAATAGAAGCCTGTGACACACAACTACTATATATAATATATGTTATAATGAATGTAATAGAAGCCTGTGACACACAACTACTATATATAATATGTTATACTGAATGTAATAGAAGCCTGTGACACACAACTACTATATATAATATATGTTATAATGAATCTAATAGAAGCCTGTGACACACAACTACTATATATAATATATGTTATAATGAATGTAATAGAAGCCTGTGACACACAACTACTATATATAATATATGTTATAATGAATGTAATAGAAGCCTGTGACACACAACTACTATATATAATATATGTTATAATGAATGTAATAGAAGCCTGTGACACACAACTACTATATATAATATATGTTATAATGAATCTAATAGAAGCCTGTGACACACAACTACTATATATAATATATGTTATAATGAATCTAATAGAAGCCTGTGACACACAACTACTATATATAATATATGTTATAATGAATGTAATAGAAGCCTGTGACACACAACTACTATATATAATATATGTTATAATGAATGTAATAGAAGCCTGTGACACACAACTACTATACATAATATATGTTATAATGAATGTAATAGAAGCCTGTGACACACAACTAATATATATATATATATATATATATATATATATATGTGTGTGTTATAATGAATCTAATTCTTTGCATACACTTGATGTAACTGAATGATGACAGGAACATATGAGCGCAGATGATGGTCCGGTTCCTTACCTGTATCAGATGGGTTTTATTCCTTTAGAACTGAGCTGTCGGACTACTGATGAATAGTGAGAATAATGTCGGTATTGTGTATTTATAAGTGCTTGTTTCTGTCTTTTAAAATGGGTGACCTGGTGCGTGGAAAAACACCGGCCAGCCTCCCTTTATAACAGGAGGAAAAACACCGGCCAACCTCCCATATGAGCCTCCCTCTATCACAGGAGGTGGTGGTCTTAAAGAGGCAGGTCGAGTCCAATCAGCTGAATGCACACAGCAAAATAATATACTATAGTATAATATAATAAAATATATAATAATATATATAGGGTTGGTGCACACAACAATATAATATAAGTAAGGTTGTTGCACACAGCAATATAATATAATATAACATAAGTAGGGTTGGTGCACACAGCAATATAATATAATATAGGTTGGGTTGGTGCACACAGCAATATAATATAATATAATATAAGTAGGGTTGGTGCACACAACAATATATCATAATATAATATAAGTAGGGTTGGTGCACACAGCAATATAATATAAGTATAGGGTTGGTGCACACAGCAATATAATATAATATAGGTTGGGTTGGTGCACACAACAATATATCATAATATAATATAAGTAGGGTTGGTCCACACAACAATATAATATAACATAAGTAGGGTTGGTGCACACAACAATATATCATAATATAATATAAGTAGGGTTGGTGCACACAGCAATATAATATAAGTAGGGTTGGTGCACACAGCAATATAATATAATATAAGTTGGGTTGGTGCACACAACAATATATCATAATATAATATAAGTAGGGTTGGTGCACACAGCAATATAATATAATATAAGTAGGGTTGGTGCACACAACAATATAATATAATATAATATAAGTAGGGTTGGTGCACACAGCAATATAATATAATATAATATAAGTAGGGTTGGTGCACACAGCAATATAATATAATATAATATAATATAAGTAGGGTTGGTGCACACAGCAATATAATATAATATAATATAAGTAGGGTTGGTGCACACAGCAATATAATATAACATAAGTAGGGTTGGTGCACACAGCAATATAATATAATATAAGTAGGGTTGGTGCACACAGCAATATAATATAAGTTGGGTTGGTGCACACAGCAATATAATATAATATAAGTAGGGTTGGTGCACACAGCAATATAATATAATATAATATAAGTAGGGTTGGTGCACACAGCAATATAATATAATATAAGTAGGGTTGGTGCACACAACAATATAATATAATATAAGTAGGGTTGGTGCACACAACAATATAATATAATATAAGTAGGGTTGGTGCACACAGCAATATAATATAAGTAGGGTTGGTGCACACAGCAATATAATATAATATAATATAAGTAGGGTTGGTGCACACAACAATATAATATAATATAAGTAGGGTTGGTGCACACAACAATATAATATAATATAAGTAGGGTTGGTGCACACAGCAATATAATATAAGTAGGGTTGGTGCACACAACAATATAATATTATATAAGTAGGGTTGGTGCACACAACAATATAATATAATATAAGTAGGGTTGGTGCACACAGCAATATAATATAATATAAGTAGGGTTGGTGCACACAACAATATAATATAATATAAGTTGGGTTGGTGCACACAACAATATAATATAATATAAGTTGGGTTGGTGCACACAACAATATAATATAATATAAGTAGGGTTGGTGCACACAACAATATAATATAAGTTATATTCACAGGCTTGTAAACCTTTAACCCTGTATTCTCTTCTTTTATTCCCTCCCCCTTTGGCTCAGTAATCTACCTCAGCATTATGGATCCCATATTTACCAGGGCTCAGGCCTCATCATGTGAGGCTTAGGCTTCTGACTGGCGTGACCCAAAACGATTGCCAAGAGCACAGCGATAAAGGTTCAGTTCAACTGCTATAAAGTGGTTCCTGAAAATCGACTACACTGAACTAGGGAGCAGTGTTTCTCAAACCCTGGTCTGTGTGCCTTGTTATTTACATGACTTATCCCTGGATAATAAATGGTTAGGGTTTGGGTTAGCACTCGTTATTTACATGACTTATCCCTGGATAATAAATGGTTAGGGTTTGGGTTAGCACTCGTTATTTACATGACTTATCCCTGGATAATAAATGGTTAGGGTTTGGGTTAGCACTCGTTATTTACATTACTTATCCCTGGATAATTAATGCAAATACAAACACACAATGATACAAACACAATGGTACAAACACACAATGAAACAAACACACTCTGGAACAAACACACAATGAAACAAACACACAATGATACAAACACACAATGATACAAACACACAATGATACAAACACACAATGATACAAACCCACAATGAAACAAACACACAATGATACAAACACACAATGATACAAACACACAATGATACAAACACACAATGATACAAACACACAATGATACAAACACACAATGAAACAAACACACAATGATACAAACACACAATGATACAAACACACAATGATACAAACACACAATGATACAAACACACAATGATACAAACACACAATGATACAAACACACAATGAAACAAAAACACAATGAAACAAACACACAATGAAACAAACACACAATGATACAAACACACAATCAAACAAACACACAATCAAACAAACACACAATGATACAAACACACAATGATACAAACACACAATGATACAAACACACAATGATACAAACACACAATGATACAAACACACAATGATACAAACACACAATGATACAAACACACAATGATACAAACACACAATGATACAAACACACAATGATACAAACACACAATGATACAAACACACAATCAAACAAACACAAAATGAAACAAACACAATCAAACAAACACACAATTAAACAAACACACAAAGATACAAACACACAATGATACAAACACACAATGATACAAACACACAATGATACAAACACAAACCAACAATCTGAGATCCATGGCCTAGATATACATTAGGGTTAGGGTTAAGGTTAGCGTAACCCTAATCCTAACCCAATCTGAGATCCATGTCCTAGATAATCCTGCTAGAGCTGAGTAGTATTACAATAAAAAATACATTAGCAATAGTTGCCATAGAAACATTGGAAAAAGACATTGGTAATAGTTGCCATAGAGACACTGAATATACTGCTTTACTATTGGGCCGGGGACGTAGGGAACTAGGGTGTCTAACCTTTCTCTGTGCCTTGTCTTCCATTAAGGAGAACCTGTGTCTGCTGGCCACGCTGTGGGACCGATCGGCCCTAGGAACATGTGGCAGAACCCTCCTGGGGCCTACTGGATGTGTTGGCTGAGCAGCTGATGTTGCCTGTCAGTTTATATATATATAGTATAAGGACCCCCTGGTTGTGTTACTGGCTGAGCAGCTGATGCTACCTGACAGTTTATATATATATAGTATAAGGACCCCCTGGTTGTGTTACAGGCTGAGCAGCTGATGCTACCTGACAGTTTTTATATATATATATATAGTATAAGGACCCCTGGTTGTGTTACTGGCTGAGCAGCTGATGTTGCCTGTCAGTTTATATATATATAGTATAAGGACCCCTGGTTGTGTTACAGGCTGAGCAGCTGATGTTACCTGACAGTTTATATATATATATATATATAGTATAAGGACCCCCTGGTTGTGTTACTGGCTGAGCAGCTGATGCTACCTGACAGTTTATATATATATAGTATAAGGACCCCCTGGTTGTGTTACAGGCTGAGCAGCTGATGCTACCTGACAGTTTTTATATATATATATATATAGTATAAGGACCCCTGGTTGTGTTACAGGCTGAGCAGCTGATGCTACCTGACAGTTTATATATATATATATATATAGTATAAGGACCCCCTGGTAGTGTTACAGGCTGAGCAGCTGATGTTACCTGACTGTTTATATATATATATAGTATAAGGACCCCCTGGTTGTGTTACAGGCTGAGCAGCTGATGCTACCTGACAGTTTATATATATATATATATATAGTATAAGGACCCCCTGGTTGTGTTACTGGCTGAGCAGCTGATGTTGCCTGTCAGTTTATATATATATAGTATAAGGACCCCCTGGTTGTGTTACTGGCTGAGCAGCTGATGCTACCTGACAGTTTATATATATATAGTATAAGGACCCCCTGGTTGTGTTACAGGCTGAGCAGCTGATGCTACCTGACAGTTTATATATATATAGTATAAGGACCCCCTGGTTGTGTTACAGGCTGAGCAGCTGATGCTACCTGACAGTTTTTATATATATATATAGTATAAGGACCCCCTGGTTGTGTTACAGGCTGAGCAGCTGATGCTACCTGACAGTTTATATATATATATATATATATATATATATATATATATAGTATAAGGACCCCTGGTTGTGTTACAGGCTGAGCAGCTGATGTTACCTGACTGTTTATATATATATATATATATAGTATAAGGACCCCCTGGTAGTGTTACAGGCTGAGCAGCTGATGTTACCTGACTGTTTATATATATATATAGTATAAGGACCCCCTGGTTGTGTTACAGGCTGAGCAGCTGATGCTACCTGACAGTTTATATATATATATAGTATAAGGACCCCCTGGTTGTGTTACAGGCTGAGCAGCTGATGCTACCTGACATTGTATGTACCGACATAGTTAGAAAATGTGTCAGTAATTGGACGCTTTGTGATTGGCAGAAACATGACTCTGAAATGTGTATTAGTGGAGTAAATCTAAGGACAGATTGTACTGATGTGGTTTAATGCCCCTATCGGGGTTACAGGTCTGTGTACACTATCAAAAGTGTCTGTGTCCTCTGTTCATCCTTACTGTACACTAATAAAAGTAGCATTCTAGTAGAAACTCATGACTAATTCGTGTTCACAACACTTGTCCTGTAGTGTGTTGCTTCTAAGTGAAAAGGAGAGCTACAAATATAATCCAGTGACACAAAGAACCCATAACACATAAATGACAAGGACGTGTGTGTGTGTGTGTGTGTCATACATTAAGTTCCATGTTGTCAAGATGTCAGAGATTGTCACATGAACTTTGACTTTCAATTCATCCTAACCCTAATGCCTAAACCTAACCCCTAATGCCTTTAATTAACCCCTATTGCCTAGACATAACCCTAATGCCTAAACCTAACCCCTAATGCCTTTAATTAACCCCTATAGCCTAGACATAACCCTAATGCCTAAACCTAACCCCTAATGCATTTAATTAACCCCTATAGCCTAGACATAACCCTTAGTGCCTAAACCTAACACCTTTACCCAAGTTGTGTACACATTAAGAGCTGTGTAATAATACTTTGCTCAGAGCTATTGACATAGACAGTATTCATTGATATGTGGAGTGAATGGGGATATACAAGCTTATGAGGTGGTGAAAAACTGAAAAAATATGTCTTATTACAGAATAGCGATAAATACATCTTGCTCTAAATGTAAACTTGATGTGTGTGGAATAACAAGTGTACACAAAACGTATAGGAAATGTTTATCAGTGAGTTCTTAAGAGTGAATTCCTTTTGGTAATTGTCTTAAATACCCACCATTCCAGCCAGTCCTTACAAAATCCCACCACAATTATTTAAACACGTGGCATAAAGCACAAAAACACATGGGCACTTTGTTATACGTTTCATTAACTCTGCTGTAGTCAGTTAAAAAACAATTGTCAGAAATCTTCAAATAAATTAGCATGACAGAAAGTCTGTACACATACAATCACATGAACACCGTAAGGTTGTGAATGTAGATTTAACACAAACTATTTCATTCCAACAATTTACAAGTATATACATTCTTTTAAATTCATTTGTTTGATCTTTGGGGTTGCTGGCCGTCTGCTTTCACAAAAACCAGGTCTCCAAAGATCATAACAGATTTGTTACACATTGTAACATAGGTGGAACCCAAACCAAGCAGGCAGTCTACCTCTGCAGAGCATTGATGATCTCACCACTTCATAGCGGAATGATATTTTTTACTAATTTGTTATTTTGTCGCTGATCATTGGGGCAGTCACAAAAGTAAAGACTAGAAAAAAATATAGTAAAATATTTCAATTTTATTTCTGATATGACTGATATGTGATACTTTTACCATCTCCTCCACCCAACCATAATGAAAAATTACAGACGCAAGGATGTTAAGAGATGCAACTACTGCTGAAGAACACTGCCATCTAGTGGAGTTAAGTTATAGACACTAAATTACATTTAAAATTAAGTTACGAAATTTGTATAGATGTTTAACCCTACCTAAACACGTCTAAAGCCATAAATTGGAATCAAGTTCCCCAATAAAATCAAGCCCAAATCCCAACACAATTTGGTCAATAACTTTGCAAGATGAATCCAAGTTGGGACAGATGTTTTCTTCATTACATTGACTCAGATTAGACTACACATAGACTCTTTATCAAGCCATAAGAACATCTGAGTAGCGTTTGTGTCATATTCCATGTTGCAGTCAGAATACACAAATCAAGTCAAACTTTAAGTCTCATTTTTATTAACATGCTTTTACTCAAACTTAACAGAATTACCTACTGAGGATATGTTCTTAATATAGATCACTACAAAAATATAAAAGACAAAATGTTCAGACAAACACAGGTAGTTACAGTACAGCAAAGACAAAATGACTATACAGAGTAGCCTGTGAAATCATCCTACAAATTGATACAAATGGTTTTGATATTTGTAACAATTCAAATCGTAACTGTATTCATTTAATGTTTTGCGGAATATCAGTGCCTTTAAATTTCCACTGCGATCCAAATAAAATAACTTTTGCATCAACTTAAAACCATTAGTCACTTAAAACTTAAAAAAAGGTCAAGTCTAACTTATTTAAATGTGTGAAAACGAGTTGTTCCCAGAACATCACCACGACGTGTTGCTAACGTGTCGCTAGCCAACTCTCAGTGGAGGAGCAACAAGGACCACACCATCACCTCTGACAAACAACATGGGAATGTTTCTCTTTGTTGACTGAAAAACAGAACACATGAAGGAATTAAGAAGCATGTAAAAAGATTTGTGTCTCGTCTCATAACGGAGCTTCACATTTGCACTTTTAATTCCATGATCTTTGAGACATTTGTTTTGACCTACTACTGGGAAGAGTCTTTCCATTGTTTTATTAAAAATAAAGGTTCTGTTTTTGCTGTCTAACTTTTCTCTGTGTGTCACTCCATTAGATTGTCTCAATACACACATTTGATCATGGAGCAGCTCAGTGGTAAAGTGCATGCTTTGTGTGTGCGGCGCTCTGGGTTCAAATCCCAGCTGCTCCCCAAGTCGCCGTTGCAAATGAGAAATTGTTCTCAATCGGCCTACCTGGTTAAATAAAGGTTCAATTAAAAATCAGACAGACCATCAGACGTCATTCCATCTCCACAGTCACATGACCCATTGAACGGATCTCTGAATAGAAAAAAGTCTAACAACACATGTAGCCTTGCTTGTCTTTAGCTCTGTCTCTCAGAACAATGAACCACACTTAGCTACCTCTGTATAAGACATTCTGTTTTCATATGATACCAATTAGGAATAATGTGACAGTTTTTTTCCAGCTTGAGGTCATATTTCAGCATTAAAAATGTGACAATCGTGTGCTTCATACCTTATAGATTTCTTCATATGTTTCCTCGTCTATCTCCACTGTCGTCACAGTCTCCTCCACATCTCCCAGAATCATGTTTAAGTGCTGATCATAAGCCTGGATAAAAAACACGGCAGGAAGGCTGATATCAGTTCCCATCTGCTTGTGTCCGTTCCTAGGTCTCAATAGGTAATGGTTCTGGAGGACCGCTATGAGTTCAGGGTTCAACAGGTAATGGTTCTGGAGGACCGCTATGAGTTCAGGGTTCAACAGGTAATGGTTCTGGAGGACCGCTATGAGTTCAGGGTTTAACAGGTAATGGTTCTGGAGGACCGCTATGAGTTCAGGGTTTAACAGGTAATGGTTCTGGAGGACCGCTATGAGTTCAGGGTTTAACAGGTAATGGTTCTGGAGGACCGCTATGAGTTCAGGGTTTAACAGGTAATGGTTCTGGAGGACCGCTATGAGTTCAGGGTTTAACAGGTAATGGTTCTGGAGGACCGCTATGAGTTCAGGGTTTAACAGGTAATGGTTCTGGAGGACCGCTACGAGTTCAGGGTTTAACAGGTAATGGTTCTGGAGGACCGCTATGAGTTCAGGGTTTAACAGGTAATGGTTCTGGAGGACCGCTATGAGTTCAGGGTTTAACAGGTAATGGTTCTGGAGGACCGCTATGAGTTCAGGGTTCAACAGGTAATGGTTCTGGAGGACCGCTATGAGTTCAGGGTTTAACAGGTAATGGTTTTGGAGGACCGCTATGAGTTCAGGGTTTAACAGGTAATGGTTCTGGAGGACCGCTATGAGTTCAGGGTTCAACAGGTAATGGTTCTGGAGGACCGCTATGAGTTCAGGGTTTAACAGGTAATGGTTCTGGAGGACCGCTATGAGTTCAGGGTTTAACAGGTAATGGTTCTGGAGGACCGCTATGAGTTTAGGGTTTAACAGGTAATGGTTCTGGAGGACCGCTATGAGTTCAGGGTTTAACAGGTAATGGTTCTGGAGGACCGCTATGAGTTTAGGGTTTAACAGGTAATGGTTCTGGAGGACCACTATGAGTTCAGGGTTCAACAGGTAATGGTTCTGGAGGACCGCTATGAGTTCAGGGTTTAACAGGTAATGGTTCTGGAGGACCGCTATGAGTTTAGGGTTTAACAGGTAATGGTTCTGGAGGACCGCTATGAGTTTAGGGTTTAACAGGTAATGGTTCTGGAGGACCACTATGAGTTTAGGGTTTAACAGGTAATGGTTCTGGAGGACCGCTATGAGTTTAGGGTTAGCCATTACTTACATGCAATCTGCCCCTGAGTTCTCTGTCATTCCTCATCTTTACATATATCCTCTCATCTAAACTGAGCCGGATCAGATCCAGGGGTTCCTCCACCGTGTTGGTGGTAGTTTGCTAAAACAAAAGAACAGAAATGAGTCATAACAGATTTAATGCTGAACAGTACGTTTCAAGATCAAATCCATGAAGAAAGTAAAATAAAACTCAGTTATTTTGTCCCTGAACTAGTTGTTAACCCGAAATGCTCAAGAAAATTATTCCATCAGAACAACTATCTAATTCCAGCAAGACGGCCATTTATATTTAGTTTCCAAATGTGCAAATACAATAAAAATCTCAAAGTCGCATCAAAATAAGTATTACACCGAATAAGACCGGTGATTTGGTAGTAAACCAGATCCTAAGCCACATGGCCAACCAGATGTCCAAACCCTAATACAGTCAGCACATAATTACACACTAAATTAATGAAGCCACCTAATTATTGAACATAAAACAGGTCGTCAGTTTACAACCACATTTAAGTGTTACCAAACGTGTCACACGTCATTAGATACCCAATTAACACTATTAGCAAACGACTTGTATATTATGTTTGTATATATTATGTTTGCATATATTATGTTTGTATATAATAATTATGTTTATCTGTTTGATGCGCGAATTGACTACAAGCTGATCATGATGCTAACTAGTTAGCTAGTAACTGATTACCACTGTTTCCTCCATAATTAATGTCCTAATGCCATTAGTAATAATAATATTAGTAATGGGTTGCATCGGCTTACAAAACATGGATTTCAATTATTCTACTAGTTTTGCATAGAAAAAGATATACATCAAACATTAATTAAACCGTCAACGCCAACCTGCTCAACTTCATCCGCCATTTTTGAAGACTTTCCCAGAATTCCTTGCAGAAAGGTGCGTTTGATTTGTTCACAGCAAGCACCTTCTTCTTCTTTGGTGTTTACCGGCGGCTGGCATCCAACTTTAATGGTGCATTACCGCCACCTACCATGCTGGAGTGTGGGCCAGAGCCAGGACCGACCTACACCCTACCCTCCAACCCCGTGTCCCTCAAAAAAGAAAACAAAATGTCAAACCTGCGATCCACCTCTGTCCCCCCAAGCAAGTTAACCAGTGTAATCTCTAATATACCACATTCCCTCAAACTCTCCCTCATACACTCCCTCTCCCTCACATAGTGCCTACAGTGCAGCAACACATGCTCTACAGGGCTCTTCAAATGGCGGCCCGCGGGCCACATGCGGTCCCGCCAGCGATATTTTTTCCCCCACTATGGCCACGCCAAGACCCGCCCTTCAATAGCATTCACACACTACTATTGGCCAGGTGTCCATCTACAGGTCCTATCCCCTGACTGCTTCGTGGGGCGGGTCTTGGCGTGGCCATAGTGGGATTGGTAATTTTGCGTCCCGCCAAAACTACCAACATGTAAACAATGCAGAGCGTGCTGTGCCGGTAGTAGCCTACATTACTATCAATATGTCTCAACACTGAAACTTAAAATTCTATGCACCTTTTGCTGTGCAAACTGACCAAAGTTAAAAGAGAAACAATGAATAAACCTTACATGTTTTTCAATAAATTTGTTTGTGTTGGTTTTTAAAATTTGTCATTATGAGCTGCTTCGCCGCTGAAATGACTGGCCCAACTAACCTTCCTCGATTTGAAAATCTGGCCCAACTGAATTTGTAATTGAATAGCCCTGCTCTACAGTCTCTTCATTCTCACAGTACTCACACATGCCTGTTGGGTGCTTCCCTATCCTATGTAATGAACCATTCAGCCTACAGTGCCCTATTCTAAGCCTAGTGTAAATGGTCCCTTCCCTCCTTCCACCCCCTAGCATCCGCTTCCTCCCAACCTCCCTCTGGACCCGGTAGAGATGTCTCCCCTTCTCCCCCCTATCCCACTGCTCCTGCCAACTTTCCATGACCTTTCCCCAAACAAAACTCTTCACAGCAAGCACCCAGGATGGACGCCATTTTTAAAAACCACCATGGGCTTGGCGGATAAGTGGTACTGCACCCCATGGCGGATAAGGGTGGTACTGCACCCCATAGTGGATAAGGGTGGTACTGCACCCCATAGCGGATAAGGGTGGTACTGCACCCCATAGCGGATAAGGGTGGTACTGCACCCCATAGTGGATAAGGGTGGTACTGCACCCCATAGCGGATAAGGGTGGTACTGCACCCCATAGCGGATAAGGGTGGTACTGCACCCCATAACGGATACGGTTGGTACTGCACCCCATAGTGGATAAGGGTGGTACTGCACCCCATAGCGGATAAGGGTGGTACTGCACCCCATAGCGGATAAGGGTGGTACTGCACCCCATAGTGGATAAGGGTGGTACTGCACCCCATAGCGGATAAGGGTGGTACTGCACCCCATAGCGGATAAGGGTGGTACTGCACCCCATAGCGGATAAGGGTGGTACTGCACCCCATAGTGGATAAGGGTGGTACTGCACCCCATAGCGGATAAGGGTGGTACTGCACCCCATAGCGGATAAGGGTGGTACTGCACCCCATAGTGGATAAGGGTGGTACTGCACCCCATAGCGGATAAGGGTGGTACTGCACCCCATAGCGGATAAGGGTGGTACTGCACCCCATAGCGGATAAGGGTGGTACTGCACCCCATAGCGGATAAGGGTGGTACTGCACCCCATAGCGGATAAGGGTGGTACTGCACCCCATGGCTCAGAAATACTTTTCACATAGAAAGAAACTTCTATATTTCAACGGATATTTTTTTGGGGTACATGAACTTACCAGCCTGAACACTTAAAGGGTCCTTGTTTAAAACAAAATGTTTTTACTTTTTTATTATTTACTAGGAGCCGAAAAAATGGAAAGTTAGACACAAGCTTGACACAAGCAGCAGATGATACCCGAAAGCTCAGAAAACCACAATATAGTTGAAAGTTATTGGCAGGTGCTTGTGTTTACTCGTGGCTTAATATGCCGGTAAGCCTTGTCGGTGAAACCGGTCCAAATGGATTCGTCTATGTCGCATATCCATATGATTTTGTCCGCTAGTATGACTGTAATACACACTAGTGTCCTCTGGGATACCGGAACCGCATCGCTATACACCAACAACAGTGGACCAATCAGAAAGAGCAGTGGACCAATCAGAAACAGCAGCGGACCAATCAGAAATAGTAGCGGACCAATCACAATGCTCATCATTAGGGCAGGCTCTCATTTACCAGCTGCACCTCCTCCAGCCCTGCTGAGCGTTTTAACAGGAGAGGAGTGGCAGTGAATGATAGGATTTATATTTTATGTCGGTGTTAATGAAGTTAATGAGTTCTCCGGTTGCGGTTGCGATTGTTGCGGTTCTGACCGCTTGTCTCTGTGGTGTTCCTCTAGAGGTGGTTAGTTCCCGTCTAAATTACAGACCCATCATTGGTAAGATACATCTATATAATGTGTGGACCTGCATGTGTGTCTCTAGTTCCCGTCTAAATGACAAACCCATCATTGGTAAGATACATCTATATAATGTGTGGACCTGCATGTGTGTCTCTAGTTCCCGTCTAAATGACAAACCCATCATTGGTAAGATACATCTATATAATGTGTGGACCTGCATGTGTGTCTCTAGTTCCCGTCTAAATGACAAACCCATCATTGGTAAGATACATCTATATAATGTGTGGACCTGCATGTGTGTCTCTAGTTCCCATCTAAATGACAAACCCATCATTGGTAAGATACATCTATATAATGTGTGGACCTGCATGTGTGTCTCTAGTTCCCATCTAAATGACAGACCCATCATTGGTAAGATACATCTATATAATGTGTGGACCTGCATGTGTGTCTCTAGTTCCCATCTAAATGACAGACCCATCATTGGTAAGACACATCCATAAAATGTGTGTCTCTAGTTCCCATCATGTGATGTAATCAGGGGACAGGATGCTACCTAGTCTAAAGGTGTGATGTAATCGGGGGACAGGATGCTACCTAGTCTAAAGGTGTGATGTAATCAGGGGACAGGATGCTACCTAGTCTAAAGGTGTGATGTAATCAGGGGACAGGATGCTACCTAGTCTAAAGGTGTGATGTAATCGGGGGACAGGATGCTACCTAGTCTAAAGGTGTGATGTAATCAGGGGACAGGATGCTACCTAGTCTAAAGGTGTGATGTAATCAGGGGACAGGATGCTACCTAGTCTAAAGGTGTGATGTAATCAGGGGACAGGATGCTACCTAGTCTAAAGGTGTGATGTAATCAGGGGACAGGATGCTACCTAGTCTAAAGGTGTGATGTAATCAGGGGACAGGATGCTACCTAGTCTAAAGGTGTGATGTAATCGGGGGACAGGATGCTACCTAGTCTAAAGGTGTGATGTAATCAGGGGACAGGATGCTACCTAGTCTTAAGGTTTGATGTAATATTTTTTTCTTTTGAAATGTAAAGTACCTGAACCTGTATGAAAAGTACCTTATCCTGACCCTGTCATGTTGTTTTTCAGGAGTCCTTTCTCAGGAGAACATTGTTGGAGATATTTATGCTCAGGGGTTGTCCTACATTGCTGCTTCTTATGTGAAATATCTGGAAAGTGCTGGAGCCAGAGTGATACCCATTAGAATAAACCAAACAGATGGGGAATATGAGAAGATATTCAACTCAATAAACGGGTGAGTGAATTTATTATTGCTTATTATGTAACAGTACTCTTGATGCTTATCGTAATTATCACATCTATGCTGTATGAAATAAACAACACTGATATTTGCCCCGTTGTACCTCAGTGAGTAGACCATTTGCCCCGTTGTACCTCAGTGAGTAGAGCATTTGCCCCGTTGTACCTCAGTGAGTAGAGCATTTGTCCCGTTGTACCTCGGTTAGTAGAGCATTTGCCCCGTTGTACCTCGGTGAGTAGAGCATTTGCCCCGTTGTACCTCAGTGAGTAGAGCATTTGCCCCGTTGCACCTCGGTGAGTAGAGCATTTGCCCCGTTGCACCTCGGTTAGTAGAGCATTTGCCCCGTTGTACCTCAGTGAGTAGAGCATTTGCCCCGTTGTACCTCGGTGAGTAGAGCATTTGCCCCGTTGTACCTCGGTGAGTAGAGCATTTGCCCCGTTGTACCTCGGTGAGTAGAGCATTTGCCCCGTTGTACCTCGGTGAGTAGAGCATTTGCCCGTTGCACCTCGGTGAGTAGAGCATTTGCCCCGTTGCACCTCGGTTAGTAGAGCATTTGCCCCGTTGTACCTCAGTGAGTAGAGCATTTGCCCCGTTGTACCTCGGTGAGTAGAGCATTTGCCCCGTTGTACCTCGGTGAGTAGAGCATTTGCCCCGTTGTACCTCGGTGAGTAGAGCATTTGCCCCGTTGTACCTCGGTGAGTAGAGCATTTGCCCCGTTGTACCTCGGTGAGTAGAGCATTTGCCCCGTTGCACCTCGGTTAGTAGAGCATTTGCCCCGTTGTACCTCGGTTAGTAGAGCATTTGCCCCGTTGTACCTCGGTGAGTAGAGCATTTGTCCCGTTGTACCTCGGTTAGTAGAGCATTTGCCCCGTTGTACCTCGGTTAGTAGAGCATTTGCCCCGTTGTACCTCAGTGAGTAGAGCATTTGCCCCGTTGTACCTCAGTGAGTAGAGCATTTGTCCCGTTGTACCTCGGTTAGTAGAGCATTTGCCCCGTTGTACCTCGGTGAGTAGAGCATTTGCCCCGTTGCACCTCGGTTAGTAGAGCATTTGCCCCGTTGTACCTCAGTGAGTAGAGCATTTGCCCCGTTGTACCTCGGTGAGTAGAGCATTTGCCCCGTTGTACCTCGGTGAGTAGAGCATTTGCCCCGTTGTACCTCGGTGAGTAGAGCATTTGCCCCGTTGCACCTCGGTTAGTAGAGCATTTGCCCCGTTGTACCTCGGTTAGTAGAGCATTTGCCCTGTTGTACCTCAGTGAGTAGAGCATTTGTCCCGTTGTACCTCGGTTAGTAGAGCATTTGCCCCGTTGTACCTCGGTTAGTAGAGCATTTGCCCCGTTGTACCTCAGTGAGTAGAGCATTTGTCCCGTTGTACCTCGGTTAGTAGAGCATTTGCCCCGTTGTACCTCGGTTAGTAGAGCATTTGCCCCGTTGCACCTCGGTTAGTAGAGCATTTGCCCCGTTGCACCTCGGTTAGTAGAGCATTTGCCCCGTTGCTCCTCGGTTAGTAGAGCATTTGCCCCGTTGCTCCTCGGTTAGTAGAGCATTTGCCCCGTTGTACCTCGGTTAGTAGAGCATTTGCCCCGTTGTACCTCGGTTAGTAGAGCATTTGCCCCGTTGTTCCTCGGTTAGTAGAGCATTTGCACGGTTGCACCTCGGTTAGTAGAGCCTTTCAGTGTAGCTAATTGTTCTGTTGTGTAGTGGTGGTTACAGGGGCTTCCACAAGTTAAATTCTCTGTAAAAAATCTAGTGTCCTTTCAGATCTTGTATTGTTGAAATTACGGCATAATTCAGTTGAATTGACACATTTTGATTGATTTATTGTTTATTTGCTTGACTGATTGACTAATTGATTACGGATTTATTGATCCACATATTGTTTTAGATTGTTACTTCCAGGAGGAGATGTAGACCTGCACACATCCCAGTTCAGTCGACTATCAAAGATCTTCTATGATCTGGCTATTAAGGTATAAAATAAAAACATTAATTTCATACTCAAAATGCACATAATTTATAAATTGTTGATGGTTTTTGAATGAAAACTAGGTTCTAACCCGGTCTGGGTCTCTATGGGTCTGGGTCTCTATGGGTCTGGGTCTCTATGGGTCTGGGTCTCTATGGGTCTAACCCCTAACCCTCTCTGTGTCTAACCCTCTCTGGGTCTGGGTCTCTATGGGTCTAACTAGGGTTGCACGATATTGACAAAATGGGATATTGCGATATTGATCATGAATATTGCGATATCGATATTAATTTCGATATTATTAAACATATGTAAAAACACAAAAGTTATGGGAAAATGCCTCAAAATAGATTAATATATATATAAAAAAAAAATGATTGTGGCGTTTACTTTGCACCATACCGCAGGGTTTGCAGAGTACAACAGCATGAGCGACATTAGTTGGCTTAAACTTTTCTTTAGCTTCTCTAACTCGACTTTTCTCGCTTTGTCCGGGGGTCTCTATTTCTCTTCACTCGCGTTTTCGGAGTTCACGCATACGTCACGTGTTCGATAGGGTCTGTTCGTTTAGTGGACCCGTGCGCTCACACATGCGTCACGTGTTCCATAGTCTGTTCGTTTAGTGGACCCGTGCGCTCACACATACGTCACGTGTAATGTGGGTCTGTTCGTTTAGTGGACCCGTTCGCTCACACTTGCATGTGACAGGGCAACTGACCAATGCAACGTGATCATTATATATAGTTTTCAAGCGTGTGCTTAAATCGAACACAACTAAGCCACAAAGCCAAGCCAAAGCCGCGTCTCTCCACAAAATAAATGTATAAATAAATATCGCACTTCTTGCGACATTTTCTATATTGATATTGCGCAACGTGATATCGCAATAAAGGGATTGAGTCGATATATCGTGCACCCCTAGGTCTAACCCTAACCCTCTATATGGGTCTGTATGGATTAACAGTTTATTTCACTCTACTTCTATTCCAGTGTGTTGATTGGTTGTTCTGTTTTGGTTGTACTTTTTCAGGCTAATGATGCGTCTGATTACTTTCCCATTTGGGGAACCTGCCAGGGCCTCCAACAGATGACTGTACTGACCTGCAACAAAAACCTCCTCACTTTAACAGACACAAGGGCTGTTTCCCTGCCCCTCACATTCACCCCAGGTCAGAGGTCATCACTAAACTGAAGAGGATTTTATGTCCATGGGCAAATGGCCCATATGGTTAATATTTTTTATTTAAAAGAATTGAAAACCACTGCTGTTAGAGAGAACCATTACATGACCGTCATGGTCACTGCTGTTAGAGATGGACCAGGAGAACCATTACATGACCGTCATGGTCACTGCTGTTAGAGATGGACCAGGAGAACCATTACATGACCGTCATGGTCACTGCTGTTAGAGATGGACCAGGAGAACCATTACATGACCGTCATGGTCACTGCTGTTAGAGATGGACCAGGAGAACCATTACATGACCGTCATGGTCACTGCTGTTAGAGATGGACCAGGAGAACCATTACATGACCGCATGGTCACTGCTGTTAGAGATGGACCAGGAGAACCATTACATGACCGTCATGGTCACTGCTGTTAGAGATGGACCAGGAGAACCATTACATGACCGTCACTGGTCACTGCTGGTCACTAGAGATGGACCAGGAGAACCATTACATGACCGTCATGGTCACTGCTGTTAGAGATGGACCAGGAGAACCATTACATGACCGTCATGGTCACTGCTGTTAGAGATGGACCAGGAGAACCATTACATGACCGTCATGGTCACTGCTGTTAGAGATGGACCAGGAGAACCATTACATGACCGTCATGGTCACTGCTGTTAGAGATGGACCAGGAGAACCATTACATGACCGTCATGGTCACTGCTGTTAGAGATGGACCAGGAGAACCATTACATGACCGTCATGGTCACTGCTGTTAGAGATGGACCAGGAGAACCATTACATGACCGTCATGGTCACTGCTGTTAGAGATGGACCAGGAGAACCATTACATGACCGTCATGGTCACTGCTGTTAGAGATGGACCAGGAGAACCATTACATGACCGTCATGGTCACTGCTGTTAGAGATGGACCAGGAGAACCATTACATGACCGTCATGGTCACTGCTGTTAGAGATGGACCAGGAGAACCATTACATGACCGTCATGGTCACTGCTGTTAGAGATGGACCAGGAGAACCATTACATGACCGTCATGGTCACTGCTGTTAGAGATGGACCAGGAGAACCATTACATGACCGTGGTCATGGTCACTGCTGTTAGAGATGGACCAGGAGAACCATTACATGACCGTCATGGTCACTGCTGTTAGAGATGGACCAGGAGAACCATTACATGACCGTCATGGTCACTGCTGTTAGAGATGGACCAGGAGAACCATTACATGACCGTCATGGTCACTGCTGTTAGAGATGGACCAGGAGAACCATTACATGACCGTCATGGTCACTGCTGTTAGAGATGGACCAGGAGAACCATTACATGACCGTCATGGTCACTGCTGTTAGAGATGGACCAGGAGAACCATTACATGACCGTCATGGTCACTGCTGTTAGAGATGGACCAGGAGAACCATTACATGACCGTCATGGTCACTGCTGTTAGAGATGGACCAGGAGAACCATTACATGACCGTCATGGTCACTGCTGTTAGAGATGGACCAGGAGAACCATTACATGACCGTCATGGTCACTGCTGTTAGAGATGGACCAGGAGAACCATTACATGACCGTCATGGTCACTGCTGTTAGAGATGGACCAGGAGAACCATTACATGACCGTCATGGTCACTGCTGTTAGAGATGGACCAGGAGAACCATTACATGACCGTCATGGTCACTGCTGTTAGAGATGGACCAGGAGAACCATTACATGACCGTCATGGTCACTGCTGTTAGAGATGGACCAGGAGAACCATTACATGACCGTCATGGTCACTGCTGTTAGAGATGGACCAGGAGAACCATTACATGACCGTCATGGTCACTGCTGTTAGAGATGGACCAGGAGAACCATTACATGACCGTCATGGTCACTGCTGTTAGAGATGGACCAGGAGAACCATTACATGACCGTCATGGTCACTGCTGTTAGAGATGGACCAGGAGAACCATTACATGACCGTCATGGTCACTGCTGTTAGAGATGGACCAGGAGAACCATTACATGACCGTCATGGTCACTGCTGTTAGAGATGGACCAGGAGAACCATTACATGACCGTCATGGTCACTGCTGTTAGAGATGGACCAGGAGAACCATTACATGACCGTCATGGTCACTGCTGTTAGAGATGGACCAGGAGAACCATTACATGACCGTCATGGTCACTGCTGTTAGAGATGGACCAGGAGAACCATTACATGACCGTCATGGTCACTGCTGTTAGAGATGGACCAGGAGAACCATTACATGACCGTCATGGTCACTGCTGTTAGAGATGGACCAGGAGAACCATTACATGACCGTCATGGTCACTGCTGTTAGAGATGGACCAGGAGAACCATTACATGACCGTCATGGTCACTGCTGTTAGAGATGGACCAGGAGAACCATTACATGACCGTCATGGTCACTGCTGTTAGAGATGGACCAGGAGAACCATTACATGACCGTCATGGTCACTGCTGTTAGAGATGGACCAGGAGAACCATTACATGACCGTCATGGTCACTGCTGTTAGAGATGGACCAGGAGAACCATTACATGACCGTCATGGTCACTGCTGTTAGAGATGGACCAGGAGAACCATTACATGACCGTCATGGTCACTGCTGTTAGAGATGGACCAGGAGAACCATTACATGACCGTCATGGTCACTGCTGTTAGAGATGGACCAGGAGAACCATTACATGACCGTCATGGTCACTGCTGTTAGAGATGGACCAGGAGAACCATTACATGACCGTCATGGTCACTGCTGTTAGAGATGGACCAGGAGAACCATTACATGACCGTCATGGTCACTGCTGTTAGAGATGGACCAGGAGAACCATTACATGACCGTCATGGTCACTGCTGTTAGAGACATTACATGACCGTCATGGTCACTGCTGTTAGAGATGGACCAGGAGAACCATTACATGACCGTCATGGTCACTGCTGTTAGAGATAGACCAGGAGAACCATTACATGACCGTCATGGTCACTGCTGTTAGAGATAGACCAGGAGAACCATTACATGACCGTCATGGTCACTGCTGTTAGAGATAGACCAGGAGAACCATTACATGACCGTCATGGTCACTGCTGTTAGAGATAGACCAGGAGAACCATTACATGACCGTCATGGTCACTGCTGTTAGAGATAGACCAGGAGAACCATTACATGACCGTCATCATGAAATGTTCTACTGCTGCAAATAAACTTCCCAATTTTGCCTTATTATAATGGACATTATGTGAAAGTCACTGTACATAAGGAAACCTAGTTTTCTCCATGTTCTTGTGTTTGTCTAAATGTGAATTATTTACCCTAAATGGAATATTTTGTGTTTGTCTAAATGTGAGTTATTTACCATGAACTAAAATGTATATCTGTAATGTTTTCAATGTCTTATGACGCAGCTTCACAGAACAGCCGTCTTTTTAAGGCCTTTCCCAAAGACTTGCTCCAGTCTCTGTCAGAGGACAACATCACATCTAACTTTCACAGCTGGAGTTTATCATTACAGGTATTTGGTGGCTTGCTGGCTGAACAGCTGACTGACTTATTGACTGATTTAGAATGCAATTAGTTACTTGATACTCTGACTGGTTTGTGATTGTCACATTCCACTATACCTTTATTTTTTGACCAGTGTCTGAAGCTAATGTGTCCAAGTAAACAAACTCTCTGTTAGTTACCAGGGTATTAAGAGTATATTGTTTATTCCATTCTATTGTGTTCTGATTGTTGCTTAAGCTATTAACACATTACTCTGTAATTACAGAGATGCATTCAATTAAGTTTTGTAAAGAAGAATATTTTGGAACCCCAAAAAGTAACTAATATACATCTTGATTCTTCATCAGAACTACAGCCGGAACGCCAAGCTGAAACGTTTTTACAAGGTTCTAACAACCAACACAGATGGAAAGAAAGAGTTTATTTCTACCATGGAAGGTACTGTAGTTAACTTGACTGTTTATAGGAGCAGGAACAACAGCTAGTCTAGTTCCTAGACTGTTTATAGGAGCAGGAACAACAGCTAGTCTAGTTCCTAGACTGTTTATAGGAGCAGGAACAACAGCTAGTCTAGTTCCTAGACTGTTTATAGGAGCAGGAACAACAGCTAGTCTAGTTCCTAGACTGTTTATAGGAGCAGGAACAACAGCTAGTCTAGTTCCTAGACTGTTTATAGGAGCAGGAACAACAGCTAGTCTAGTTCCTAGACTGTTTATAGGAGCAGGAACAACAGCTAGTCTAGTTCCTAGACTGTTTATAGGAGCAGGAACAACAGCTAGTCTAGTTCCTAGACTGTTTATAGGAGCAGGAACAACAGCTAGTCTAGTTCCTAGACTGTTTATAGGAGCAGGAACAACAGCTAGTCTAGTTCCTAGACTGTTTATAGGAGCAGGAACAACAGCTAGTCTAGTTCCTAGACTGTTTATAGGAGCAGGAACAACAGCTAGTCTAGTTCCTAGACTGTTTATAGGAGCAGGAACAACAGCTAGTCTAGTTCCTAGACTGTTTATAGGAGCAGGAACAACAGCTAGTCTAGTTCCTAGACTGTTTATAGGAGCAGGAACAACAGCTAGTCTAGTTCCTAGACTGTTTATAGGAGCAGGAACAACAGCTAGTCTAGTTCCTAGACTGTTTATAGGAGCAGGAACAACAGCTAGTCTAGTTCCTAGACTGTTTATAGGAGCAGGAACAACAGCTAGTCTAGTTCCTAGACTGTTTATAGGAGCAGGAACAACAGCTAGTCTAGTTCCTAGACTGTTTATAGGAGCAGGAACAACAGCTAGTCTAGTTCCTAGACTGTTTATAGGAGCAGGAACAACAGCTAGTCTAGTTCCTAGACTGTTTATAGGAGCAGGAACAACAGCTAGTCTAGTTCCTAGACTGTTTATAGGAGCAGGAACAACAGCTAGTCTAGTTCCTAGACTTTTGGGTCAGTATTTGAAAGATTGTTGCTTTAAATTCCTGAACAGGCAATTGCCCTTAAACAACAGACTTAACGGTAATTGAATAAAAGTCTCTGCGTAATTACTAAGTATCATTAAGGCATTTTGTTTTACCGTAGGAAATGGGGCCTTAGATGTTATAGTGTTTTATCATATGACATGAGACATTAGATATTATCGGTAAGTTATAGTGTTTTACCGTATGACATGAGACATTAGATATTATCGGTAAGTTATAGTGTTTTACCGTATGACATGAGACATTAGATATTATCGGTAAGTTATAGTGTTTTACCGTATGACATGAGACATTAGATATTATCGGTAAGTTATAGTGTTTTACCGTATGACATGAGACATTAGATATTATCGGTAAGTTATAGTGTTTTACCGTATGACATGAGACATTAGATATTATCGGTAAGTTATAGTGTTTTACCGTATGACATGAGACATTAGATATTATCGGTAAGTTATAGTGTTTTACCGTATGACATGAGACATTAGATATTATCGGTAAGTTATAGTGTTTTACCGTATGACATGAGACATTAGATATTATCGGTAAGTTATAGTGTTTTACCGTATGACATGAGACATTAGATATTATCGGTAAGTTATAGTGTTTTACCGTATGACATGAGACATTAGATATTATCGGTAAGTTATAGTGTTTTACCGTATGACATGAGACATTAGATATTATCAGTAAGTTATAGTGTTTTACCGTATGACATGAGGCCATAAATATGTATGATCTTATTGTAGCCTATCGCTACCCATTCTATGCCGTCCAGTGGCACCCTGAGAAGAGTCCATTTGAGTGGGTCAACAAGCCAGGCATGGTCCACTCTACTGCCTCAATCAGAGCTTCTTTTCACACCGCACACTTCTTTGTTTCTGAAGGTGAGTGACTGGCTAAAGGGCTGTGTGTGTTGGGTAGTCGCTGTATTGGGCTGTGTGTGTTGGGTAGTCGCTGTATTGGGCTGTGTGTGTTGGGTAGTCGCTGTATTGGGCTGTGTGTGTTGGGTAGTCGCTGTATTGGGCTGTGTGTGTTGGGTAGTCGCTGTATTGGGCTGTGTGTGTTGGGTAGTCGCTGTATTGGGCTGTGTGTGTTGGGTAGTCGCTGTATTGGGCTGTGTGTGTTGGGTAGTCGCTGTATTGGGCTGTGTGTGTTGGGTAGTCGCTGTATTGGGCTGTGTGTGTTGGGTAGTCGCTGTATTGGGCTGTGTGTGTTGGGTAGTCGCTGTATTGGGCTGTGTGTGTTGGGTAGTCGCTGTATTGGGCTGTGTGTGTTGGGTAGTCGCTGTATTGGGCTGTGTGTTGGGTAGTCGCTGTATTGGGCTGTGTGTGTTGGGTAGTCGCTGTATTGGGCTGTGTGTGTTGGGTAGTCGCTGTATTGGGCTGTGTGTGTTGGGTAGTCGCTGTATTGGGCTGTGTGTGTTGGGTAGTCGCTGTATTGGGCTGTGTGTGTTGGGTAGTCGCTGTATTGGGCTGTGTGTGTTGGGTAGTCGCTGTATTGGGCTGTGTGTGTTGGGTAGTCGCTGTATTGGGCTGTGTGTGTTGGGTAGTCGCTGTATTGGGCTGTGTGTGTTGGGTAGTCGCTGTATTGGGCTGTGTGTGTTGGGTAGTCGCTGTATTGGGCTGTGTGTGTTGGGTAGTCGCTGTGTGTGTTGGGTAGTCGCTGTATTGGGCTGTGTGTGTTGGGTAGTCGCTGTGTGTGTTGGGTAGTCGCTGTATTGGGCTGTGTGTGTTGGGTATATTTGGCTCTGTTAATATGATAATAAACACTTTCTGCTGACATCTCATTATTCTCATCCTCAGCCATGAAGAACAATCACACATTTTTATCCGCCCACGAGGAGGAGAAAGCTCTCATCTACAACTATTCTCCGGTCTTTAGAGGTCTAGATGGTATATTTATGCAAAATTATTACTTTGATTAGCTGTATGTCATGTTTCATTATAATCAATGTACCTTTGGAAATGTAAAATGTCAAGTCATGTTTGAATCAGTTGTTATTGCATTTGATTCAGGTCATTGCTTTTTAATGTTACTGCTGTTTAATTTTATGATGCATTGTTCTTTATGGAATGATAAGTCAAATGTGTTGTCTTTCATATAATGTGTGAAAACAAATCTCATTGCACACAAATGCTAGGGTGAGTATATTTTTTTAATTGTTGGGTCACTCATGTCAAACAACCAGACAATACAGTCAACATACACATCTTGTGGACTTTGTTTCTTGTCTGTTGAAACCCGTCCTGTATTTTTAGCCATACATGCTTTTGTTGTACATTAGATGGTGGCATATCCAATCAGCATTCCCCATTTATTTATCTTGCAGGATACAGAGATAACACAGAAGTGGATTTAAGAAATACAAAACAACATTATAGAAACTATGGTCTATGAATATTGTGAAAAACTAATTGACATAAACGTAATTATAAAGTATTAAAATATGTAACTCTGCTTATCAAAATAATAAAGACACAGTAAACGTTTTGCCCTGTCAGCACTAAGTAAATCAAGTATACTAACTTAATAAATAAAACAGAGATATTCTGTTATTTTTTCAACATTGATATCATTTACATTTTAACAACAAATGGCTGCTTGTTTTGGTGGCTTGACCTACTGCAGAAATAAAACATTGAACTGTACACAGAGACAATTAGTACGCTACCCATTAGTAAATGAAGCCTGGTTCTAAAATCAAATGCAATAGAGATTTAGTGATTCCAAACACAGTCAGATGAATAGTGATTTAGTGATTCCAAACAGTCAGATGAATAGTGATTTAGTGATTCCAAACAGTCAGATGAATAGTGATTTAGTGATTCCAAACACAGTCAGATGAATAGTGATTTAGTGATTCCAAACAGTCAGATGAATAGTGATTTAGTGATTACAAACACAGTCAGATGAATAGTGATTTAGTGATTCCAAACACAGTCAGATGAATAGTGATTTAGTGATTCCAAACAGTCAGATGAATAGTGATTTAGTGATTCCAAACACAGTCAGATGAATAGTGATTTAGTGATTCCAAACAGTCAGATGAATAGTGATTTAGTGATTCCAAACACAGTCAGATGAATAGTGATTTAGTGATTCCAAACACAGTCAGATGAATAGTAATAGTGATTTAGTGATTCCAAACACAGTCAGATGAATAGTAATTTAGTGATTTAGTGATTCCAAACACAGTCAGATGAATAGTAATAGTGATTTAGTGATTCCAAACACAGTCAGATGAATAGTAATAGTGATTTAGTGATTCCAAACAGTCAGATGAATAGTAATAGTGATTTAGTGATTCCAAACACAGTCAGATGAATAGTAATAGTGATTTAGTGATTCCAAACAGTCAGATGAATAGTAATAGTGATTTAGTGATTCCAAACAGTCAGATGAATAGTAATAGTGATTTAGTGATTCCAAACACAGTCAGATGAATAGTAATAGTGATTTAGTGATTCCAAACACAGTCAGATGAATAGTAATAGTGATTTAGTGATTCCAAACACAGTCAGATGAATAGTGATTCCAAACACAGTCAGATGAATAGTGATTTAGTGATTCCAAACACAGTCAGATGAATAGTAATAGTGATTTAGTGATTCCAAACACAGTCAGATGAATAGTAATTTAGTGATTTAGTGATTCCAAACAGTCAGATGAATAGTAATAGTGATTTAGTGATTCCAAACACAGTCAGATGAATAGTAATAGTGATTTAGTGATTCCAAACACAGTCAGATGAATAGTAATAGTGATTTAGTGATTCCAAACAGTCAGATGAATAGTAATAGTGATTTAGTGATTCCAAACACAGTCAGATGAATAGTAATAGTGATTTAGTGATTCCAAACAGTCAGATGAATAGTAATAGTGATTTAGTGATTCCAAACACAGTCAGATGAATAGTAATAGTGACTTTGTGATTCGTAACAGTCAGATTAACAGTTTCAGGCTTTATGAGTGCCATGCATGTCTTTTTGTTCAAAAAAGTATGTGAAAAAGCTGAACTATTACTGGTGGCGTACTTTAAACGTTTGCCAACATTTGAAGCAGTGCTAATACTGGCAGGCACATTTAAAATACAGTTGTCAGCTGCAGTGTCCAAAATCACTGCATGACAAATTATATTACATTCACATTGACAGGCCTATTATAGAAAATAGACCAGTATTCACTGTTCTTGTAATAAATGAATATATGTTACAAAGATTACACAACTATAACTATTTGTAACTATATTGTTTTAATCAAATGCAAGCATAACAAATATTGCCAGCCTTCATCTATAATTCTGACAACTGGTTGCCAAATTAGATCCTATTTTAGCAAACAGCTTTTTATCACCACGCCACTGCCAAAGATTAGCTTTCTAAAGCAATCAGATCAAGCAACCAAGCTAGTCATTTAGCTTATTTAGTCATGATTGAAAGAAAACTGAAACTAACAGATACTACCATAGCTGTGAATATGAAACATTAGAGATTAGAGTATAGAGAAATTATGTGTAAACAGCATCATCTAAGACATTCACCATTTAGTATAAGCCAGCTTGGTGGGCCTCTCAATTGGATAGGATTGGCCCATTTTGTATAAGCCAGTTTGGTGGGCCTCTCAATTGGATAGGATTGGCCCATTTTGTATAAGCCAGTTTGGTGGGCCTCTCAATTGGATAGGATTGGCCCATTTTGTATAAGCCAGTTTGGTGGGCCTCCCAATTGGATAGGATTGGCCCATTTTGTATGAGCCAGTTTGTCTACTCAGTGACAAAGAAACAAGGCAGTGTGTGCACTCACAACACGCTATCAAGCCCTTACACACATCATGCACACGCCATCAAGCCCTAACACACATCATTCACACGCCATCAAGCCCTAACACACATCATGCACACGCCATCAGGCCCTTACACACATCATGCACACGCCATCAAGCCCTTACACACATGATGCACACGCCATCAAGCCCTTACACACATGATGCACATGCCATCAAGCCCTTACACACATCATTCACACGCCATCAAGCCCTTACACACATCATGCACACGCCATCAAGCCCTAACACACATCATTCACACGCCATCAAGCCCTTACACACATGATGCACAAGCCATCAAGCCCTTACACACATGATGCACACGCCATCAAGCCCTTACACACATGATGCACACTCCATCAAGCCCTTACACACATGATGCACACGCCATCAAGCCCTTACACACATCATGCACACACCATCAAGCCCTTACACACATGATGCACACGCCATCAAGCCCTTACACACATCAAGCACACGCCATCAAGCCCTTACACACATGATGCACACGCCATTAAGCCCTTACACACATGATGCACACACCATTAAGCCCTTACACACATGATGCACACGCCATCAAGACCTTACACACATGATGCACACGCCATCAAGCCCTTACACACATCATGCACACGCCATCAAGCCCTTACACACATCATTCACACGCCATCAAGCCCTTACACACATCATGCACACGCCATCAAGCCCTTACACACATGATGCACACGCCATTAAGCCCTTACACACATGATGCACACACCATTAAGCCCTTACACACATGATGCACACGCCATCAAGACCTTACACACATGATGCACACGCCATCAAGCCCTTACACACATCATGCACACGCCATCAAGCCCTTACACACATCATTCACACGCCATCAAGCCCTTACACACATCATGCACACGCCATCAAGCCCTTACACACATGATGCACACGCCATCAAGCCCTTACACACATGATGCACACGCCATCAAGCCCTTACACACATGATGCACACGCCATCAAGCCCTTACACACATGATGCACACGCCATCAAGCCCTTACACACATCATTCACACGCCATCAAGCCCTTACACACATGATGCACACGCCATCAAGCCCTTACACACATGATGCACACGCCATCAAGCCCTTACACACATCATGCACACGCCATCAAGCCCTTACACACATCATTCACACGCCATCAAGCCCTTACACACATCATTCACACGCCATCAAGCCCTTACACACATCATGCACACGCCATTAAGCCCTTACACACATGATGCACACGCCATCAAGCCCTTACACATATGATGCACACGCCATTAAGCCCTTACACACATCATGCACACGCCATCAAGCCCTTACACACATGATGCACATGCCATCAAGCCCTTACACACATCATTCACACGCCATCAAGCCCTTACACACATCATGCACACGCCATCAAGCCCTTACACACATCATTCACACGCCATCAAGCCCTTACACACATGATGCACAAGCCATCAAGCCCTTACACACATGATGCACACGCCATCAAGCCCTTACACACATGATGCACACTCCATCAAGCCCTTACACACATGATGCACACGCCATCAAGCCCTTACACACATCATGCACACGCCATCAAGCCCTTACACACATGATGCACACGCCATCAAGCCCTTACACACATCAAGCACACGCCATCAAGCCCTTACACACATGATGCACACGCCATTAAGCCCTTACACACATGATGCACACACCATTAAGCCCTTACACACATGATGCACACGCCATCAAGACCTTACACACATGATGCACACGCCATCAAGCCCTTACACACATCATGCACACGCCATCAAGCCCTTACACACATCATTCACACGCCATCAAGCCCTTACACACATCATGCACACGCCATCAAGCCCTTACACACATGATGCACACGCCATTAAGCCCTTACACACATGATGCACACACCATTAAGCCCTTACACACATGATGCACACGCCATCAAGACCTTACACACATGATGCACACGCCATCAAGCCCTTACACACATCATGCACACGCCATCAAGCCCTTACACACATCATTCACACGCCATCAAGCCCTTACACACATCATGCACACGCCATCAAGCCCTTACACACATGATGCACACGCCATTAAGCCCTTACACACATGATGCACACGCCATCAAGCCCTTACACACATGATGCACACGCCATCAAGCCCTTACACACATGATGCACACGCCATCAAGCCCTTACACACATCATTCACACGCCATCAAGCCCTTACACACATGATGCACACGCCATCAAGCCCTTACACACATGATGCACACGCCATCAAGCCCTTACACACATCATGCACACGCCATCAAGCCCTTACACACATCATTCACACGCCATCAAGCCCTTACACACATCATTCACACGCCATCAAGCCCTTACACACATCATGCACACGCCATTAAGCCCTTACACACATGATGCACACGCCATCAAGCCCTTACACATATGATGCACACGCCATTAAGCCCTTACACACATCATGCACACGCCATCAAGCCCTTACACACATCATTCACACGCAATCAAGCCCTTACACACATCATGCACACGCCATCAAGCCCTTACACACATGATGCACACGCCATCAAGCCCTTACACACATCATTCACATGCCATCAAGCCCTTACACACATCATGCACACGCCATCAAGCCCTTACACACATGATGCACACGCCATCAAGCCCTTACACACATCATGCACATGCCATCAAGCCCTTACACACTTCATGCAACTACATTATATGGAAATAGTGTCATATTTCCAAATGAACTGTAAACTATGCTTTGTTCCAACCTTTAAATAAAGCATCATATAATAGAGCAGCGATTCTCATTATATATTACATCATAGCTAGCCCAAAGCATTTATGCATTTATTATGTTTAACTCAATATCCTTCCATCAGGTAGTTTATTAACAAACATTCATAGTTGTAAAACGTCTAACTAGTTATAATAACTTGTTTTACGTTTCTTATTTCACAATCTATGCATTCACACTGATGGTTTGCTTTTTACTATCAGTTTTATCTAGCTTACTCTCAGGTATGTTTGTGTTGTCTTGTCATTTCTACATTGACGGCAGAAGTTGGCAAGACATCCAAAATAGAAGAGTATCCAGGCTACTTTTCCTTGTCTCCTTTTCCTCTGCATGCTAGAGATGTGTGTCTTCTTCCAGGCTATCCTCTTCCTCCACTCTAGGGTTGTTGACCAATACCTTCCAGCCACTGTTCCCAACTACCCGCTCAGAGTCGTCTACTACCTCAGTGTTTGCCGCCAGTCCATTGGTGCTCTGGTGATTATTTATTTTTTTCTCCGGCTGACCCCCATCTCCTGTCACATCCAGAGTGGGATTGTCATGGCAACCGTTCTCCACGAAATGGAGCTCCTCAGCTCGGGTCTTTGGGGGAGAAAAAGGTCAAAAACATAGAACTACTATAGTTTAACTATAACCTTACAGAAGTTATGGAGCTGGTCTTATCATAGTTTAACTATAACCTTACAGACGTTATGGAGCTGGTCTTACCATAGTTTAACTATAACCTTACAGAAGTTATGGAGCTGGTCTTATCATAGTTTAACTATAACCTTACAGAAGTTATGGAGCTGGTCTTATCATAGTTTAACTATAACCTTACAGAAGTTATGGAGCTGGTCTTATCATAGTTTAACTATAACCTTACAGATGTTATGGAGCTGGTCTTACCATAGTTTAACTATAACCTTACAGACGTTATGGAGCTGGTCTTATCATAGTTTAACTATAACCTTACAGATGTTATGGAGCTGGTCTTATCATAGTTTAACTATAACCTTACAGAAGTTATGGAGCTGGTCTTATCATAGTTTAACTTTAACCTTACAGAAGTTATGGAGCTGGTCTTACCATAGTTTAACTATAACCTTACAGAAGTTATGGAGCTGGTCTTACCATAGTTTAACTATAACCTTACAGATGTTATGGAGCTGGTCTTATCATAGTTTAACTATAACCTTACAGAAGTTATGGAGCTGGTCTTACCATAGTTTAACTTTAACCTTACAGAAGTTATGGAGCTGGTCTTATCATAGTTTAACTATAACCTTACAGAAGTTATGGAGCTGGTCTTATCATAGTTTAACTATAACCTTACAGAAGTTATGGAGCTGGTCTTACCATAGTTTAACTATAACCTTACAGAAGTTATGGAGCTGGTCTTACCATAGTTTAACTATAACCTTACAGAAGTTATGGAGCTGGTCTTACCATAGTTTAACTATAACCTTACAGAAGTTATGGAGCTGGTCTTACCATAGTTTAACTATAACCTTACAGAAGTTATGGAGCTGGTCTTATCATAGTTTAACTATAACCTTACAGAAGTTATGGAGCTGGTCTTATCATAGTTTAACTATAACCTTACAGAAGTTATGGAGCTGGTCTTATCATAGTTTAACTATAACCTTACAGAAGTTATGGAGCTGGTCTTATCATAGTTTAACTATAACCTTACAGAAGTTATGGAGCTGGTCTTACCATAGTTTAACTATAACCTTACAGATGTTATGGAGCTGGTCTTATCATAGTTTAACTTTAACCTTACAGAAGTTATGGAGCTGGTCTTATCATAGTTTAACTTTAACCTTACAGACGTTATGGAGCTGGTCTTACCATAGTTTAACTTTAACCTTACAGACGTTATGGAGCTGGTCTTACCATAGTTTAACTTTAACCTTACAGACGTTATGGAGCTGGTCTTACCATAGTTTAACTTTAACCTTACAGAAGTTATGGAGCTGGTCTTATCATAGTTTAACTTTAACCTTACAGAAGTTATGGAGCTGGTCTTACCATAGTTTAACTATAACCTTACAGACGTTATGGAGCTGGTCTTACCATAGTTTAACTATAACCTTACAGATGTTATGGAGCTGGTCTTACCATAGTTTAACTATAACCTTACAGAAGTTATGGAGCTGGTCTTACCATAGTTTAACTTTAACCTTACAGACGTTATGGAGCTGGTCTTATCATAGTTTAACCTCACCATTGTCTTCATCTTAGGTAGGTGTCTCTGCCAGCAGATGTAGATGAGTCCAAAGGCGATGATTATCACACACACAGAGCCTATTATGACTAGAACCACAAAGAGCTTCCCATAGTCACTCCGTGTCTGACTGGGTCGAGAGTGACAGGTACCAGCACTGCTGTAGTTTTGAATGCCGATCTGGAAACACACATTATGTCGTTATCTTTGGAAAAACCCATTTTCACATAAAATGTAATTAGATACCCCACTTTTTATGCCTCAAATGCCAAGATAATACATCAACATACTTGGAAGTTTAACAGTTGTATGTTATTTGGGGAATTGGGAAATGTGGTCATTTTTAAAAGTGTCTGTTTTGCCCATTATATCCAGTGTGCCCATTATATGCCCATAATATATATCTTCCCTCATATGTTCACACACATAATATATATCTTACCTCATATGTTCACACACATAATATATATCTTAACTCATATGTTCACACACATAATATATATCTTAACTCATATGTTCACACACATAATATATATCTTAACTCATATGTTCACACACATAATACATATCTTAACTCATATGTTCACACACATAATATATATCTTCCCTCATATGTTCACACACATAATATATATCTTACCTCATATGTTCACACACATAATATATATCTTAACTCATATGTTCACACACATAATATATATCTTAACTCATATGTTCACACACATAATACATATCTTAACTCATATGTTCACTGTTACGTCCCCAGTTGTTACGTCCCCAGTGTTCTGGGTTGGTATATTTAGATTTTTGTATTGCTGTTGGTGGTTGGGTTTGTGTTCTTTTCAGGCAAGAAGCTTGAGAGACTGTTCCGGCAGCTGATTGGTGGTGCAATGGGTAATTGGGACTTAGGACTCCGCCCATTCATCAGTGGCTGCAGCTGCCTGGGCTCTTTAAAAAGCCCAGGTTTGGATCAGTTCGCTCTCTCGGTTCCTGCTGACTGGTTGGTTTGTAACATGTGGGGATCTTTATGGTTTTGGGATGGATTCCCTGACATTTTTGTTTAGCACCTTTGGCCTTGTTTTGTGTGTATTAGTTTATCCCTGTTTTGTGTTTTAGTTGGCAGGACGGAGCATTTTGTTTGGTGATTGTTTGTGATTATAATTTGTAATAATTGTCTTTCTCTCCTTTGTTGTTCTTTAGGGAGTTGGGGAGTAGATTTAGAGCTACCCCGGGGTATACATCACCCGTAGGTATACTTCTGTCTAGAACCACTAGCTAGACCTGGGCGGACCACCAGCTGTATGTTTGTTTAGGGCACCTGGGTCGTGTGCCAGATAGGGGTTCTTATGTGTTTGTGTTGCTTGGAGGTTAGTGGTTGTGTTTTGTTTATTTCTTTGCTTTGGTCTGTCCAGCCCTCCCCAATTTCCCAAGAACGTTAGTATTGTTTAGTATTTACGTAATACCGTGGCTAAATAAAAGCATTGTTTTACGGTATTTTTAGTTGTTGTCCTTTTCTCGCACCACAACACCATACTCCCTTTGCTGGCATCGGTGGGCCTGAGCAATGGGTTATCTGGTTCCCCTCCCTTTAGGGAGCTGGAACGTAACAAATGGGGGCTCGTCCGGGATTTGGATGCCCGTTGCTCAGACCGCCTGATGCTCAGTGGTTGGGGTGTGGTGTTGGGGTGTGAGTAAGGCCTCGTGGTCCCTCACTTCTGTGTCCGCTCTTGCGGGAGCTCACTTCTGTGTCCGCTCTTGCGGGAGCTCACTTCTGTGTCCGCTCTTGCGGGAGCTCACTTCTGTGTCCGCTCTTGCGGGAGCTCACTTCTGTGTCTGCTCTTGCGGGAGCTCACTTCTGTGTCTGCTCTTGCGGGAGCTACTTCTGTGTCTGCTCTTGCGGGGGCTACTTCTGTGTCTGCTCTTGCGGGGGCTACTTCTGTGTCTGCTCTTGCGGGGGCTACTTCTGTGTCTGCTCTTGCGGGAGCTCTGTTTGTGCCTGCTCTTGCGGGAGCTCTGTTTGTGCCTGCTCTTGCGGGAGCTCTGTTTGTGCCTGCTCTTGCGGGGGCTACTTCTGTGTCTGCTCTTGCGGGGGCTACTTCTGTGTCTGCTCTTACTTCTGTGTCTGGGGGGCTACTTCTGTGTCTGCTCTTGCGGGGGCTACTTCTGTGTCCGCTCTTGCGGGAGCTACTTCTGTGTCCGCTCTTGCGGGAGCTCACTTCTGTGTCCGCTCTTGCGGGAGCTCACTTCTGTGTCCGCTCTTGCGGGAGCTCACTTCTGTGTCCGCTCTTGCGGGAGCTCACTTCTGTGTCCGCTCTTGCGGGAGCTCACTTCTGTGTCCGCTCTTGCGGGAGCTCACTTCTGTGTCCGCTCTTGCGGGAGCTCACTTCTGTGTCCGCTCTTGCGGGAGCTCACTTCTGTGTCCGCTCTTGCGGGAGCTCACTTCTGTGTCCGCTCTTGCGGGAGCTCACTTCTGTGTCCGCTCTTGTGGGAGCTCACTTCTGTGTCCGCTCTTGCGGGAGCTCACTTCTGTGTCCGCTCTTGCGGGAGCTCACTTCTGTGTCCGCTCTTGCGGGAGCTCACTTCTGTGTCCGCTCTTGCGGGAGCTCACTTCTGTGTCCGCTCTTGCGGGAGCTACTTCTGTGTCCGCTCTTGCGGGGGCTACTTCTGTGTCTGCTCTTGCGGGGGCTACTTCTGTGTCTGCTCTTGCGGGGCTACTTCTGTGTCTGCTCTTGCGGGGGCTACTTCTGTGTCTGCTCTTGCGGGGGCTACTTCTGTGTCTGCTCTTGCGGGGGCTACTTCTGTGTCTGCTCTTGCGGGGCTACTTCTGTGTCTGCTCTTGCGGGGGCTACTTCTGTGTCTGCTCTTGCGGGGCTACTTCTGTGTCTGCTCTTGCGGGGGCTACTTCTGTGTCTGCTCTTGCGGGGCTACTTCTGTGTCTGCTCTTGCGGGGCTACTTCTGTGTCTGCTCTTGGGGGGCTACTTCTGTGTCTGCTCTTGCGGGGCTACTTCTGTGTCTGCTCTTGCGGGGGCTACTTCTGTGTCTGCTCTTGCGGGGGCTACTTCTGTGTCTGCTCTTGCGGGGGCTACTTCTGTGTCTGCTCTTGCGGGGGCTACTTCTGTGTCTGCTCTTGCGGGGGCTACTTCTGTGTCTGCTCTTGCGGGGGCTACTTCTGTGTCTGCTCTTGCGGGGGCTACTTCTGTGTCTGCTCTTGCGGGGGCTACTTCTGTGTCTGCTCTTGCGGGGGCTACTTCTGTGTCTGCTCTTGCGGGGGCTACTTCTGTGTCTGCTCTTGCGGGGGCTACTTCTGTGTCTGCTCTTTCGGGGGCTACTTCTGTGTCTGCTCTTGCGGGGGCTACTTCTGTTTTTGCTCTTGCGGGGGCTACTTCTGTGTCTGCTCTTGCGGGGCTACTTCTGTGTCTGCTCTTGCGGGGCTACTTCTGTGTCTGCTCTTGCGGGGCTACTTCTGTGTCTGCTCTTGCGGGGCTACTTCTGTGTCTGCTCTTGCGGGGGCTACTTCTGTGTCTGCTCTTGCGGGAGCTCGGTTTGTCGTCTGCTCTTGCGGGAGCTCGGTTTGTCGTCTGCTCTTGCGGGAGCTCGGTTTGTCTACTGCTCTTGCGGGAGCTCGGTTTGTCTACTGCTCTTGCGGGAGCTCGGTTTGTCTACTGCTCTTGCGGGAGCTCGGTTTGTCTACTGCTCTTGCGGGAGCTCGGTTTGTCTACTGCTCTTGCGGGAGCTCGGTTCTGTGTCGCTGGTGCTCTTGATAAAGTGCAGCATGTCGTTATGTTCGTTGTTTGTATCCTTCTGTCTTTAGGTGTTGTCTGTATTCCCTCTGCCGCTGGCTCGTGTCTGTATTCCCTCCACCGCTGGCTCGTTGTTTGTGTCCCTGTAACAGAATTAATTGTGTGCAAACAGTGGTTTGCACAAATTTTTTTTTGGGGGGGCGTGTTACGTCCCCAGTGTTCTGGGTTGGTATATTTTGATTTTTGTATTGCTGTTGGTGGTTGGGTTTGTGTTCTTTTCAGGCAAGAAGCTTGAGAGACTGTTCCGGCAGCTGATTGGTGGTGCAATGGGTAATTGGGACTTAGGACTCCGCCCATTCATCAGTGGTTGCAGCTGCCTGGGCTCTTTAAAAAGCCCAGGTTTGGATCAGTTCGCTCTCTCGGTTCCTGCTGACTGGTTGGTTTGTAACATGTGGGGATCTTTATGGTTTTGGGATGGATTCCCTGACATTTTTGTTTAGCACCTTTGGCCTTGTTTTGTGTGTATTAGTTTATCCCTGTTTTGTGTTCCAGTTGGCAGGACGGAGCATTTTGTTTGGTGATTGTTTGTGATTATAATTTGTAATAATTGTCTTTCTCTCCTTTGTTGTTCTTTAGGGAGTTGGGGAGTAGATTTAGAGCTACCCCGGGGTATACATCACCCGTAGGTATACTTCTGTCTAGAACCACTAGCTAGACCTGGGCGGACCACCAGCTGTATGTTTGTTTAGGGCACCTGGGTCGTGTGCCAGATAGGGGTTCTTATGTGTTTGTGTTGCTTGGAGGTTAGTGGTTGTGTTTTGTTTATTTCTTTGCTTTGGTCTGTCCAGCCCTCCCCAATTTCCCAAGAACGTTAGTATTGTTTAGTATTTACGTAATACCGTGGCTAAATAAAAGCATTGTTTTACGGTATTTTTAGTTGTTGTCCTTTTCTCGCACCACAACACCATACTCCCTTTGCTGGCATCGGTGGGCCTGAGCAATGGGTTATCTGGTTCCCCTCCCTTTAGGGAGCTGGAACGTAACAAATGGGGGCTCGTCCGGGATTTGGATGCCCGTTGCTCAGACCGCCTGATGCTCAGTGGTTGGGGTGTGGTGTTGGGGTGTGAGTAAGGCCTCGTGGTCCCTCACTTCTGTGTCCGCTCTTGCGGAGCTCACTTCTGTGTCCGCTCTTGCGGAGCTCACTTCTGTGTCCGCTCTTGCGGAGCTCACTTCTGTGTCCGCTCTTGCGGGAGCTCACTTCTGTGTCTGCTCTTGCGGGAGCTCACTTCTGTGTCTGCTCTTGCGGGAGCTACTTCTGTGTCTGCTCTTGCGGGGGCTACTTCTGTGTCTGCTCTTGCGGGGCTACTTCTGTGTCTGCTCTTGCGGGGCTACTTCTGTGTCTGCTCTTGCGGGAGCTCTGTTTGTGCCTGCTCTTGCGGGAGCTCTGTTTGTGCCTGCTCTTGCGGGAGCTCTGTTTGTGCCTGCTCTTGCGGGGGCTACTTCTGTGTCTGCTCTTGCGGGGGCTACTTCTGTGTCTGCTCTTGCGGGGCTACTTCTGTGTCTGCTCTTGCGGGGCTACTTCTGTGTCTGCTCTTGCGGGAGCTACTTCTGTGTCCGCTCTTGCGGAGCTACTTCTGTGTCCGCTCTTGCGGGAGCTCACTTCTGTGTCCGCTCTTGCGGAGCTCACTTCTGTGTCCGCTCTTGCGGGAGCTCACTTCTGTGTCCGCTCTTGCGGGAGCTCACTTCTGTGTCCGCTCTTGCGGGAGCTCACTTCTGTGTCCGCACTTGCGGGAGCTCACTTCTGTGTCCGCTCTTGCGGGAGCTCACTTCTGTGTCCGCTCTTGCGGGAGCTCACTTCTGTGTCCGCTCTTGCGGGAGCTCACTTCTGTGTCCGCTCTTGCGGAGCTCACTTCTGTGTCCGCTCTTGCGGGAGCTCACTTCTGTGTCCGCTCTTGCGGGAGCTCACTTCTGTGTCCGCTCTTGCGGGAGCTCACTTCTGTGTCCGCTCTTGCGGAGCTCACTTCTGTGTCCGCTCTTGCGGGAGCTACTTCTGTGTCCGCTCTTGCGGGGCTACTTCTGTGTCCGCTCTTGCGGGGGCTACTTCTGTGTCCGCTCTTGCGGGGGCTACTTCTGTGTCCGCTCTTGCGGGGCTACTTCTGTGTCCGCTCTTGCGGGGCTACTTCTGTGTCTGCTCTTGCGGGGCTACTTCTGTGTCCGCTCTTGCGGGGCTACTTCTGTGTCTGCTCTTGCGGGGCTACTTCTGTGTCTGCTCTTGCGGGGGCTACTTCTGTGTCTGCTCTTGCGGGGCTACTTCTGTGTCTGCTCTTGCGGGGCTACTTCTGTGTCTGCTCTTGCGGGGCTACTTCTGTGTCTGCTCTTGCGGGGGCTACTTCTGTGTCTGCTCTTGCGGGGCTACTTCTGTGTCTGCTCTTGCGGGGGCTACTTCTGTGTCTGCTCTTGCGGGGGCTACTTCTGTGTCTGCTCTTGCGGGGGCTACTTCTGTGTCTGCTCTTGCGGGGGCTACTTCTGTGTCTGCTCTTGCGGGGCTACTTCTGTGTCTGCTCTTGCGGGGCTACTTCTGTGTCTGCTCTTGCGGGGCTACTTCTGTGTCTGCTCTTGCGGGGGCTACTTCTGTGTCTGCTCTTGCGGGGGCTACTTCTGTGTCTGCTCTTGCGGGGGCTACTTCTGTGTCTGCTCTTGCGGGGCTACTTCTGTGTCTGCTCTTGCGGGGCTACTTCTGTGTCTGCTCTTGCGGGGCTACTTCTGTGTCTGCTCTTGCGGGGGCTACTTCTGTGTCTGCTCTTGCGGGGGCTACTTCTGTGTCTGCTCTTGCGGGGCTACTTCTGTGTCTGCTCTTGCGGGGGCTACTTCTGTGTCTGCTCTTGCGGGGCTACTTCTGTGTCTGCTCTTGCGGGGCTACTTCTGTGTCTGCTCTTGCGGGGGCTACTTCTGTGTCTGCTCTTGCGGGAGCTCGGTTTGTCTACTGCTCTTGCGGGAGCTCGGTTTGTCTACTGCTCTTGCGGGAGCTCGGTTTGTCTACTGCTCTTGCGGGAGCTCGGTTTGTCTACTGCTCTTGCGGGAGCTCGGTTTGTCTACTGCTCTTGCGGGAGCTCGGTTTGTCTACTGCTCTTGCGGGAGCTCGGTTTGTCTACTGCTCTTGCGGGAGCTCGGTTCTGTGTCGCTGGTGCTCTTGATAAAGTGCAGCATGTCTGTGGTGACGCAGACTCGTTATGTTCGTTGTTTGTATCCTTCTGTCTTTAGGTGTTGTCTGTATTCCCTCTGCCGCTGGCTCGTGTCTGTATTCCCTCCACCGCTGGCTCGTTGTTTGTGTCCCTGTAACAGAATTAATTGTGTGCAAACAGTGGTTTGCACAAATTTTTTTTTGGGGGGGCGTGTTACGTCCCCAGTGTTCTGGGTTGGTATATTTTGATTTTTGTATTGCTGTTGGTGGTTGGGTTTGTGTTCTTTTCAGGCAAGAAGCTTGAGAGACTGTTCCGGCAGCTGATTGGTGGTGCAATGGGTAATTGGGACTTAGGACTCCGCCCATTCATCAGTGGCTGCAGCTGCCTGGGCTCTTTAAAAAGCCCAGGTTTGGATCAGTTCGCTCTCTCGGTTCCTGCTGACTGGTTGGTTTGTAACATGTGGGGATCTTTATGGTTTTGGGATGGATTCCCTGACATTTTTGTTTAGCACCTTTGGCCTTGTTTTGTGTGTATTAGTTTATCCCTGTTTTGTGTTCCAGTTGGCAGGACGGAGCATTTTGTTTGGTGATTGTTTGTGATTATAATTTGTAATAATTGTCTTTCTCTCCTTTGTTGTTCTTTAGGGAGTTGGGGAGTAGATTTAGAGCTACCCCGGGGTATACATCACCCGTAGGTATACTTCTGTCTAGAACCACTAGCTAGACCTGGGCGGACCACCAGCTGTATGTTTGTTTAGGGCACCTGGGTCGTGTGCCAGATAGGGGTTCTTATGTGTTTGTGTTGCTTGGAGCTTAGTGGTTGTGTTTTGTTTATTTCTTTGCTTTGGTCTGTCCAGCCCTCCCCAATTTCCCAAGAACGTTAGTATTGTTTAGTATTTACGTAATACCGTGGCTAAATAAAAGCATTGTTTTACGGTATTTTTAGTTGTTGTCCTTTTCTCGCACCACAACACCATACTCCCTTTGCTGGCATCGGTGGGCCTGAGCAATGGGTTATCTGGTTCCCCTCCCTTTAGGGAGCTGGAACGTAACATTCACACACATAATATATATCTTCCCTCATATGTTCACACACATAATATATATCTTAACTCATATGTTCACACACATAATATATATCTTAACTCATATGTTCACACACATAATATATATCTTAACTCATATGTTCACACACATAATATATATCTTAACTCATATGTTCACACACATAATATATATCTTCCCTCATATGTTCACACACATAATATATATCTTCCCTCATATGTTCACACACATAATATATATCTTACCTCATATGTTCACACACATAATATATATCTTAACTCATATGTTCACACACATAATATATATCTTACCTCATATGTTCACACACATAATATATATCTTAACTCATATGTTCACACTCATAATATATATCTTAACTCATATGTTCACACTCATAATATATATCTTACCTCATATGTTCACACACATAATATATATCTTAACTCATATGTTCACACACATAATATATATCTTACCTCATATGTTCACACACATAATATATATCTTAACTCATATGTTCACACACATAATATATATCTTAACTCATATGTTCACACACATAATATATATCTTAACTCATATGTTCACACACATAATATATATCTTAACTCATATGTTCACACACATAATATATATCTTCCCTCATATGTTCACACACATAATATATATCTTACCTCAAATGTTCACACACATAATATATATCTTAACTCATATGTTCACACACATAATATATATCTTAACTCATATGTTCACACACATAATATAAATCTTACCTCATATGTTCACACACATAATATATATCTTAACTCATATGTTCACACACATAATATATATCTTACCTCATATGTTCACACACATAATATATATCTTCCCTCATATGTTCACACACATAATATATATCTTACCTCATGTGTTCACACACATAATATATATCTTAACTCATATGTTCACACACATAATATATATCTTAACTCATATGTTCACACACATAATATATATCTTAACTCATATGTTCACACACATAATATATATCTTAACTCATATGTTCACACACATAATATATATCTTAACTCATATGTTCACACACATAATATATATCTTACCTCATATGTTCACACACATAATATATATCTTAACTCATATGTTCACACACATAATATATATCTTAACTCATATGTTCACACACATAATATATATCTTAACTCATATGTTCACACAAATAATATATATCTTAACTCATATGTTCACACACATAATATATATCTTAACTCATATGTTCACACACATAATATATATCTTAACTCATATGTTCACACACATAATATATATCTTAACTCATATGTTCACACACATAATATATATCTTAACTCATATGTTCACACACATAATATATATCTTAACTCATATGTTCACACACATAATATATATCTTAACTCATATGTTCACACACATAATATATATCTTAACTCATATGTTCACACACATAATATATATCTTACCTCATATGTTCACACACATAATATATATCTTAACTCATATGTTCACACACATAATATATATCTTAACTCATATGTTCACACACATAATATATATCTTAACTCATATGTTCACACAAATAATACATATCTTAACTCATATGTTCACACACATAATATATATCTTAACTCATATGTTCACACACATAATATATATCTTACCTCATATGTTCACACACATAATATATATCTTAACTCATATGTTCACACACATAATACATATCTTAACTCATATGTTCACACACATAATATATATCTTACCTCATATGTTCACACACATAATATATATCTTACCTCATATGTTCACACACATAATATAAATCTTACCTCATATGTTCACACACATAATATATATCTTAACTCATATGTTCACACACATAATATATATCTTAACTCATATGTTCACACACATAATATATATCTTAACTCATATGTTCACACACATAATATATATCTTAACTCATATGTTCACACACGTAATATATATCTTAACTCATATGTTCACACACATAATATATATCTTACCTCTTGCAAATCTCTCCTTATCTCTCCTAGCATTGCCAGCACATCTTTGGTGTTAATTACACCTAGAAGAAAAGTAGAGAATTCACCCCCCAAAAACATGACTATATTACACAGGTGAGAAACGCAGTAGGTTAGGGTTGAGGAAAAATTTGGAAAATAATGTCTTCAAATGTATTAAATATGTTAGATTGACCAACAAATCTAGTGGTCTGTAGTAGTGATGTGCTAACCCTAACCCTGTAGTGGTCTTAGGTAGTGATGTGCTAACCCTAAACCTGTAGTGGTCTTAGGTAGTGATGTGGTAACCCTAACCCTGTAGTGGTCTTAGGTAGTGATGTGCTAACCCTAAACCTGTAGTGTTCTTAGGTAGTGATGTGCTAACCCTAACCCTGTAGTGGTCTTAGGTAGTGATGTGCTAACCCTAACCCTGTAGTGGTCTGTAGTAGTGATGTGCTAACCCTAACCCTGTAGTGGTTTTAGGTAGTGATGTGCTAACCCTAACCCTGTAGTGGTTTTAGTTAGTGATGTGCTAACCCTAACCCTGTAGTGGTCTTAGGTAGTGATGTGCTAACCCTAACCCTGTAGTGGTCTGTGGTAGTGATGTGCTAACCCTAAACCTGTAGTGTTCTTAGGTAGTGATGTGCTAACCCTAACCCTGTAGTGGTCTGTAGTAGTGATGTGCTAACCCTAACCCTGTAGTGGTCTTAGGTAGTGATGTGCTAACCCTAACCCTGTAGTGGTCTGAGGTAGTGATGTGCTAACCCTAACCCTGTAGTGGTCTTATGTAGTGATGTGCTAACCCTAAACCTGTAGTGTTCTTAGGTAGTGATGTGCTAACCCTAACCATGTAGTGGTCTGTAGTAGTGATGTGCTAACCCTAACCCTGTAGTGGTCTTAGGTAGTGATGTGCTAACCCTAACCCTGTAGTGGTCTGTAGTAGTGATGTGCTAACCCTAACCCTGTAGTGGTTTTAGGTAGTGATGTGCTAACCCTAACCCTGTAGTGGTTTTAGTTAGTGATGTGCTAACCCTAACCCTGTAGTGGTCTTAGGTAGTGATGTGCTAACCCTAACCCTGTAGTGGTCTTAGGTAGTGATGTGCTAACCCTAAACCTGTAGTGGTCTTAGGTAGTGATGTGCTAACCCTAACCCTGTAGTGGTCTGAGGTAGTGATGTGCTAATCCTAACCCTGTAGTGGTCTTAGGTAGTGATGTGCTAACCCTTACCCTGTAGTGGTCTTAGGTAGTGATGTGCTAACCCTAAACCTGTAGTGGTCTTAGGTAGTGATGTGCTAACCCTAACCCTGTAGTGGTCTGTAGTAGTGATGTGCTAACCCTAACCCTGTAGTGGTTTTAGGTAGTGATGTGCTAACCCTAACCCTGTAGTGGTCTGTAATAGTGATGTGCTAACCCTAACCCTGTAGTGGTCTTAGGTTGTGATGTGCTAACCCTAACCCTGTAGTGGTCTTAGGTAGTGATGTGCTAACCCTAACCCTGTAGTGGTCTGAGGTAGTGATGTGCTAACCCTAACCCTGTAGTGGTCTTAGGTTGTGATGTGCTAACCCTAACCCTGTAGTGGTCTGTAGTAGTGATGTGCTAACCCTAACCCTGTAGTGGTCTGAGGTAGTGATGTGCTAACCCTAACCCTGTAGTGGTCTTAGGTAGTGATGTGCTAACCCTAACCCTACCATGTTCGCTGGCCAGTGTTATGAGTAGCTGGTGGTCCAGCCTTGTGGGCTTGGAGAGAGAAATCAACCAGGAACCCTGAGGGCTGTCCATCTTTTTAGAGAAAGCTGTTTCGAGTATCTCCAGAAGACGGTCACCGCTCTCCACACGAAACTCATCCTGTACAGCAATAAATGGAAAAGGAGGATTTAGATTAAAGTTGGATTCTGAGGATTTTTTCTCCAAATTATAGTTAAAAAATAAAGGAGAAGGCTGTGATGAATGATGTTGTCTGTTCTCATTGCCTAGTTAAATAAATTATAATAATAAATAAATTATAAAAAAATAAATCTGGTTGTCCTGTGGATCTGAGACTTATTCTCTCTACTGAGCACTTCTGATAACTTTGCAGCTGTTGGCGTGACAACCAAAAAGGTTGCAATGATTATAGTTGCAAAGTTTTGGTGCTGTTTCCATGGTAAAGAAGGCAGGGGGGTGAGGAGCATGTTGTGATAGTTAAAGACTGTCAGGACATAGAAAAGGATGCTGGTCTTTTTCTGTTAGTGTCTGTTGAACTGGCCAATCAGATCACAGTTCAGTCACACTTAAGCTGGCTAATTAGCGGTAAACACAGAGGAACATTTATTATGACCTCTATAGACTGTTGTTGGGATACGCTATAACCCTAACACTGTAGAGAGAAAAACTGCTTTTAAATGTGAAACAGAACAGCTCTGCAATACAAGTTTTGGAAAGGGCATATCCCAATATTTCACTCAAACGAGCTGCGATGAAACCCGGTCACAGTCATGTGTTTACATTTGTTAGTATGGACACAATGCTTATTATAATGTGTTAGTATGGACACAATGCTTATTATAATGTGTTAGTATGGACACAATGCTTATTATAATGTGTTAGTATGGACACAATGCTTATTATAATGTGTTAGTATGGACACAATGCTTATTATAATGTGTTAGTATGGACACAATGCTTATTATAATGTGTTAGTATGGACACAATGCTTATTATAATGTGTTAGTATGGACACAATGCTTATTATAATTTGTTAGTATGAACACAATGCTTATTATAATGTGTTAGTATGGACACAATGCTTATTATAATGTGTTAGTATGGACACAATGCTTATTATAATGTGTTAGTATGAACACAATGCCTATTATAACGTGTTAGTATGGACACAATGCTTATTATAATGTGTTAGTATGGACACAATGCTTATTATAATGTGTTAGTATGGACACAATGCTTATTATAATGTGTTAGTATGGACACAATGCTTATTATAATTTGTTAGTATGGACACAATGCTTATTATAATGTGTTAGTTTGGACACAATGCTTATTATAATTTGTTAGTATGGACACAATGCTTATTATAATGTGTTAGTATGGACACAAAGCTTATTATAATTTGTTAGTATGGACACAATGCTTATTATAATGTGTTAGTATGGACACAATGCTTATTATAATGTGTTAGTATGAACACAATGCCTATTATAACGTGTTAGTATGGACACAATGCTTATTATAATGTGTTAGTATGGACACAATGCTTATTATAATGTGTTAGTATGGACACAATGCTTATTATAATGTGTTAGTATGGACACAATGCTTATTATAATGTGTTAGTTTGGACACAATGCTTATTATAATTTGTTAGTATGGACACAATGCTTATTATAATGTGTTAGTATGGACACAAAGCTTATTATAATTTGTTAGTATGGACACAATGCTTATTATAATGTGTTAGTATGGACACAATGCTTATTATAATGTGTTAGTATGGACACAATGCTTATTATAATGTGTTAGTATGGACACAATGCTTATTATAATTTGTTAGTATGGACACAATGCCTATTATAACGTGTTAGTATGGACACAATGCTTATTATAATGTGTTAGTATGGACACAATGCTTATTATAATGTGTTAGTTTGGACACAATGCTTATTATAATTTGTTAGTATGGACACAATGCTTATTATAATGTGTTAGTATGGACACAATGCTTATTATAATGTGTTAGTATGGACACAATGCTTATTATAATGTGTTAGTATGGACACAATGCTTATTATAATGTGTTAGTATGGACACAATGCTTATTATAATGTGTTAGTATGGACACAATGCTTATTATAACGTGTTAGTATGGACACAATGCTTATTATAATGTGTTAGTATGGACACAATGCTTATTATAATGTGTTAGTATGGACACAATGCCTATTATTTGGAAACAATGATTTAATGGCACTTTTAATGAAGGCAGAAGTCCTCATTATTACCAAATGTATTGTTACTTACACAGTCAATGTTGTCTGACATATTGAGGACAACGTAGCCTTTCCCAGACAGATCTCTCCAGTCCACACAGATGACCTGGTTATTACACAGACAAATGTGTTAGTAAGAAGCTCTAAACCCAACCATAAATACAGAGGTGACTTAAATATTTAACCTGGTTATAAATCAGACACATTTGTTAGTAAGAAGCTCTAAACCCAACCATAAATACAGAGGTGACTGAAATATTTAACCTGGTTATAAATCAGACAAATGTGTTAGTAAGAAGCTCTAAACCCAAACATATATACAGAGGTGACTGAAATATTTAACCTAGTACCTGCTGTACTTCCTGTCTAATGTCTCTATTTCCTGTCTAATATTTCTACCTGCTGTACTTCCTGTCTAATGTCTCTATTTCCTGTCTAATATCTCTACCTGCTGTACTTCCTGTCTAATGTCTCTATTTCCTGTCTAATATCTCTACCTGCTGTACTTCCTGTCTAATGTCTCTATTTCCTGTCTAATATCTCTACCTGCTGTACTTCCTGTGAAAAGTGGGAACCATGGATGAGCTCTGCCTCAGTGAAAAACGTGAAGCCAACAGTGATGGGTACCAGAGACCCAGAGGGGACTGTGGTCAGGGGAATGATGTCTTCTCTCTCTTCTCTTCCCAAGTCACTCCCAGGTCCTCCTCCATCTCCGTCCTCCTCCACGTTGTCCATATGGTCGTGTGGCTGGAGAGGTCCAAGGCTTGGAAAGACACCAGCTTCAGGGAGTGTGGTTCTGGATGTGTCAGGCTCAGTGGTAGCCCTTTTTTCATCTTCTGCCTCCTCCACAGTGTCCTCAAAGGTTGACTCTGGATGGCCGTTCACCTGGACCACCGGAACATATTCTGGATCCAATGTGGTTGAGTCTGCAGGAGCCACAGGGTCGGCAGCAGCACCGGGGGTAGTGGCAGGTGCGTCCAGGTCCTGGTCAGAACCAGGTGTGGTGGTAGGTGGGTCCAGGTCCAGGTCCGAACCAGGTGTGGTGGTAGGTGGGTCCAGGTCCTGGTCAGAACCAGGTGTGGTGGTAGGTGGGTCCAGGTCCTGGTCAGAACCAGGCTCCAGAGGAAGACCACTGGACTCTCTCTCCATCTCCCACAACTCCTGCTCCAGGTTCTCCACAGCTGCTATGAAGGGAGAGGAGTGGTTTCCCTGTCTGGATTCCTCCAAACCTGGGAGAAAATAAGAATAGATTCTTAAATCTGACAGAAATAAGCTGACTACCATCTAAAGGTCCTTAGGGATATTTTGCCTTATAAATGATGGGGAAGTGTCTATACAGATTTTTATGATGTAGGTTCCTCTTTTTTTCAAAACCAAGTAAAACTCATTTTTTATGAGGGACATAGAATTCACAGGTTTGCCTCTAATGTAAAAATGTTTTGGCAGATTTATTCCAGATTGTTCAGAGTGGTTGGAGGCGCTTGTAGACCAACAGAGGGTTCTTCTCAAAAGTATTGAGATTCGCTGGATTTTTGTGTTACGACATGAGATGAAAATGCATTTAAATAAACCAAAAAATTCTAACCGTAAACCTTCAATGTCTTCAGAGTGTCTTCACTGTCCTCGCTAAAAAATCCAGAGGATTCCTGAGACATGTCTTGCTGGGAGCTTTCCAGGCCCTGTAAGGACTGTCCTGGTACCATAGTGGTTCCACCCGGAACTCAAAGAAAGGAAAAACATTATTCTCTATAGTAATTTTCTACAGATGCCTACAACCATTCTTGTTCTTATGTCTACATAATTTAATGTCCTTATAGCTTACAGACATTCATGTTCTTCTACTTTCATGTTCTACTACAGACATTAAAGTTCTTCTACGTTCATGTTCTTCTACAGACATTTTTTTTCTTCTACCTTCATGTTCTTCTACAGACAGTAATTTTCTTATACGTTCATGTTCTTTTACAGACATTCATTTTCTTATACGTTCATGTTCTACAGACATTCATGTTCTTCTACGGTCGTGCTCTTCTCCCTTTAACGCAAAAACCAACACCCCTGGAGTAACACTCTTCAACAGAATTTCTGGTCACACATTACATTTAAACCAACAACCTTCTGGATGCTAGCTCACTTTGCTAACCTACCAGTTGTCATCTCAGGCTGCTCTTCCACATCTATGTTTATGAGGTTAGGGTAAGCTGATGTCTGGTAGGTTGGTGAGGTGGAGGACAAACTTGTTCCATGTTTCAGCAGGGCATCACATGACAACAGGAATAGCAGGGTCAGGCCTGAAAGACAGAAACCCTCATCAACCCAGAGATCTCCACACTGTTTGACGATGCCAGGAATGAAGCTAAATGTGCACATTTCTGGCAAATTCACCTTACAAATTAAATGTAACCGTAAAGAATGATAGCCAGAATTATTCTACTGTGATAACAGACCTCCCATTTAAATGTCTTACTCATCACTGTCAAATAGGCTTTTGTGATTTTGTTTTAAAAGGTTTCACTGTACATTTATGGTGCTGTCCAGAAAATAGCCAAACTAGTCAAAGTTTGTCCACTAAATCCTCAAAAATGTTCCCACTTCATCTATTGTGAAAAAATGTTCGGACGGGCATGTATTTACCTTGTGTCCTTCAATTTCTACAGCCATGATACAAATGAAATCCGACAGTTGATTTGAATCCCTGAATGCATCTTATATGTGACCGTGACATTTAAAGGTGATATTTTATTTCCCTCCAGACTGGTCAGCAGACTGGTCAGCAGACTGTCATGGCACACAGACATCAGCTAATGTCCAGATCAACCATCCTTCTTTACCCTGTTAACAGGCTCCTCCCCTTAGCCAACCCCTTAACTCTTACCGAACCCCCTTAACCCGCAACTCCTTACCCCTTACTTAACCACACATGACCCGCCAACAGAACCAGGCCAGAAGCATACAAATACATTGTAACCAAAACAACATATGTATTATAGGATTTATCCTTTATTCAAGACATTTTGAGTCCTTGCAGTTAATGTCTGTCTCTTGGACAGACTTCTACCCCAACCATGCTAGGGTTAGGGTTAAGATTAGGGTTACTGCCTCTGGTGCAGGGCAGAGCACCGAAACTGTTATGCAGAATCACCAACGGGTTGGCTTTATATCTGAGTGCCTACATACATAGTTAGCTTTATATCTGAGTGTCTACATAGTTGGCGTTATATCTGAGTGTCTACATAGTTGGCTTTATATCTGAGTGTCTACATAGTTGGCTTTATATCTGAGTTCCTACATAGTTGGCTTTATATCTGAGTTCCTACATAGTTGGCTTTATATCTGAGTGCCTACATAGTTAGCTTTATATCTGAGTTCCTACATAGTTGGCTTTATATCTGAGTTCCTACATAGTTGGCTTTATATCTGAGTGTCTACATAGTTGGTTTTATATCTGAGTTCCTACATAGTTGGCTTTATATCTGAGTGTCTACATAGTTGGTTTTATATCTGAGTTCCTACATAGTTGGCTTTATATCTGAGTTCCTACATAGTTGGCTTTATATCTGAGTGTCTACATAGTTGGTTTTATATCTGAGTTCCTACATAGTTGGCTTTATATCTGAGTTCCTACATAGTTGGCTTTATATCTGAGTTCCTACATAGTTGGTTTTATATCTGAGTTCCTACATAGTTGGCTTTATATCTGAGTGTCTACATAGTTGGTTTTATATCTGAGTTCCTACATAGTTGGCTTTATATATTTATTTCTTAATTTCTGACATCATGCCAAAATATTTTCTGTGTTGGGGTCACCTCTAGTCAGCAGACAGACATATTTCTGTGTTGGGGGCACTTCTAGTCAGCAGACAGACATATATCTGTTTAGGGGTCACCTCTAGTCAGCAGACAGACATATTTCTGTGTTGGGGGCACTTCTAGTCAGCAGACAGACATATTTCTGTTTTGGGGTCACCTCTAGTCAGCAGACAGACATATTTCTGTGTTGGGGTCACTTCTAGTCAGCAGACAGACATATTTCTGTTTTGGGGTCACCTCTAGTCAGCAGACAGACACATTTCTGTTTTGGGGTCACCTCTAGTCAGCAGACAGACATATTTCTGTTTTGGGGTCACCTCTAGTCAGCAGACAGACATATTTCTGTTTTGGGGTCACCTTTATTCAGCAGACAGACACATTTCTGTTCTGGGGTCACCTTTATTCAGCAGACAGACACATTTCTGTCCTGGGGTCACTTCTAGTCAGCAGACAGACATATTTCTGTTTTGGGGTCACCTATATTCAGCAGACAGACATATTTGTATGGGAATGTTATTTATAAATAACCTATGAATTCTGTTTTTTATATGATTAACATATAACACAAAGCCTTTAGAGGATGAGACCAGAGCAGGAACTTCAAGGCCTCTAGTTGACAGTTTAATAGGAAGTTGGATATTTCATTAGTTTCTCAAAACGTCCTTGCATTCATATTTATGTTGATTGTGTAGTTATGTTAAAGTACACAATAAAAAATTCTAATTAAGAATCTAAGTGCTTCAATTGCAAATATTTAATTTTAATTTAATTATTTTATGTACATAGTGCGTATTGTGCATCATCATGCGTCACGGAAAAGCAGACATAATAAAAACACTTACCGAACATGTGATATCTGCCATAATAAAACACTTACCGGACATATGATAAATATCTGCCATAACCGCAGCAACAATATGCAGAATGTGTATCAATTAGGAACCCAGTTGTTCACCAGCAGCTGACAGGAGACTCATTATTATCTAGTTACTTATAGTCTGGTCTCATCTAGTTGAGGACCGCAAGACGCGTCTGAAATTGGGCACCCGTACGGTTATCTGCATATATAGATAATAATATATATAGACGAGCCTGGTGCGTCGCTGATATATGCTGCCTTTTCAACAGTCTTTACGCACCATAATGCGGCTAAAATGTATCAACGGTCCAGATTAGTCCGAACCGGAAAATGCTGTCGAACATTATTTGATGTTATTTTCCCTGCTGCAGATGCTCTATTCCGATTGGTCGACGCATTGGATAACGCAGTGATAGGCGGGAGGGGGGTGCATAAACATGAGGTTCTGATTAATTCTATTGGACAACCCAATAATGTGCGACCTGTCCGGATATAACCTATAAGATAACTGAAAGAAACGTGTTATAAACAGTTGTCGGCCAGAACAGACCCCAGATAAACATGTGGATCATTTAGAGGCATATTTACCAAATTCTCTCCTTATTTAAAGTACACATGTAAGTTTATCACAAGTACAAATGGCATTTATTATAACAATTCATAACCAGTACCAAACCAATGTACGCAGATCGTCATTGTAAGGGGTGAACGTTGCAGAAAATGTCGTCCACATTACAATCTGAATCTTAACATATCCACATCTACTGTAATATTGCTTTCTTAAATTCCAAAGACCCTTGAAAATACACTTTATTGCCAGACCGTCTGCATGCCAAAAAGCAAATGTAGAAGTGTTTTACACAAATAGTCATTACATTAGCACAGACATATTGTGCTAATGTGTCCATATAAGGATACTTAAACAGCAGGTTGACAAACATATACAATTATTTACACCTTCTGGACCAGACCTTCTGGACCTCGATATGTGGGGCATTACTCCTGACAGATGCAAGTCTGTTGCCCAGGCAACAGCAGACAGGAGATTTAAAACTGCTGCAGGATCAACTTCTTCTTTATGTCATGAGAAAACTTGTTGGCTTGGAAGGCCTCGCTGTCGTAGAAGGCAGATAGATTGTGAATGCTGATCTGTCGGGCCTGCAGGGGGTTGAGAAATGACAGAGTCAGAAATAAAGAAATAAAGAAATGTAGACATATTTACATGCTACCCCACAAATTCAACATGGAGCAGTCCAGCAGGAAGGATTCCCGGCCCCGGGGGCGTGTCCTTGAGATGATGATGTTCCTCAGGATGTGAGTTTGATTCCCACAGGAAAAAGTTTATGGTAAAAACATGAACTAATCTGGAGAGCTGTTTAAGATGTTACCATGGGAACGAAAACATTACCTTATCAACCAGGTCTTTCTCAGGGATCTCTATGGTGTCCTGTTGAACTCCATAACGGTTACGTTGATACGCCACCTGTTCTGCTACAAGCTGCTTCAAGATGAACAGCAGCAGCTCGTTGTTGTCCCGTCTAAATGCCAGGTATCGTGAAAACGTCTGCAAGAGCAGAACATACATTTCAGAACATACATTTCAGTACTTTTTCTGGTGTAACAGACTAATAATGTTTATAGCATGACTGCTCAACTTTGCTGCTCAAATGCTTTAAGTTTCCATTGCTGTTCAAAGCGCATCCTTCACTAATAACGCAAATCTTGTTATTTTCGTTATCAATGATCGGGTGAAAGGATGTGTAATGGTATTCTCTCATTTATTTAGTGAATGATTCAGTGCCCCCACACAGTGCCCCCACACAGTGCCCCCACACAGTGCCCCCACCTTTCTCATGCTCCTCATTACGCTGAACTTCTGTGTGTCGATGAAGCTCTCCAGCATGACCCTGATGGCCATGTTGACGTCATCCTCCACCACATATTCTCGGAGGTGCATCCTGGCGTGGGCCTCAGCCATACGGATCATGGACTCAATGTGACGCACTGTGATTGGGATGCTGCCCGTCGCCTAGGAAACAGGTTTACAGCATTAACCACAGAGCATTTTAAAGAAATGAAGTAAACCAAAATGTATTAAATCGGATTCTGGAGATTGGAGTCCAACCCAATTCCAGTACCACTGGTCTCACCATGGACTCCTTGCGCAGGTCGCTGTAGATCCGTGCAACCTTATCCTGGTCCATCTGGTTGAGTTTGGGTCGGACCCTCTCCTTGGAATATATTATGTATTTCCTGAGCAGGTCCTGAGGGATCGGGGGTACGTCTGAAGTGTTGGGCAGAACCACCTCTTCCAGGCTGGCCATGCCACCCTCCTTGTTGCTTGGGTGGTGCTTTATGTGGCTTCCAACGACAAAGCGTGCCAGCATCTCGTCCTGAAGTCAAAAGCAGAGTTAAGGTTAGGCGACACAAGTAGGAAGCAGAGTTAAGGTTAGGCGACAAGTCCAAGACCCGCCGTCCCCCAAATAAGCCCTTACCTGCACCGGGTCCACAGTATCTCTCACGACACACAGGATGTCAAAACGAGATATTATAGGTTCTGTCAGATCCACATTCTCAGAAAAAGTCAGAGAGGGGTCATAGCGACCACCAATGGGGTTGGCTGCAGCAATGACCGTGCAACGAGCCTGCAGAGAGGTGACGATGCCCGCCTTGGAGATGGAGATACTCTGCTGCTCCATAGCTTCATGGATACTAGTCCTGTCAGCATCATTCATCTGGAGGAGAACATTATATCAGGTTAGAACATCATAGATACTAGTTCTGTTAACGTAATTCATCTGGAGGAGAACATTATATCAGGTTAGAACATCATAGATACTAGTCCTGTCAGCATAATTCATCTGGAGGAGAACATTATATCAGGTTATAACATCATAGATACTAGTCCTGTCAGCATAATTCATCTGGAGGAGAACATTATATCAGGTTATAACATCATAGATACTAGTTCTGTTAACGTAATTCATCTGGAGGAGAACATTATATCAGGTTATAACATCATAGATACTAGTTCTGTTAACGTAATTCATCTGGAGGAGAACATTATATCAGGTTAGAACATCATAGATACTAGTTCTGTTAACGTAATTCATCTGGAGGAGAACATTATATCAGGTTAGAACATCATAGATACTAGTTCTGTCAGCATCATTCATCTGGAGGAGAACGTTATATCAGGTTATAACATCATAGATACTAGTCCTGTCAGCATAATTCATCTGGAGGAGAACATTATATCAGGTTATAACATCATAGATACTAGTCCTGTTAACGTAATTCATCTGGAGGAGAACATTATATCAGGTTAGAACATCATAGATACTAGTTCTGTTAACGTAATTCATCTGGAGGAGAACATCATAACATGAATTCTGGACCATCTAGTCCAGAATCACTCCATTAGGTCTGTCTCCATATTAGTTAACTGGATCAGAATTACTCCATTAGGTCTGTCTCCATATTAGTTAACTGGATCAGAATCACTCCATTAGGTCTGTCTCCATATTAGTTAACTGGATCAGAATCACTCCATTAGGTCTGTCTCCATATTAGTTAACTGGATCAGAATCACTCCATTAGGTCTGTCTCCATATTAGTTAACTGGATCAGAATCACTCCATTAGGTCTGTCTCCATATTAGTTAACTGGATCAGAATCACTCCATTAGGTCGGTCTCCATATTAGTTAACTGGATCAGAATTACTCCATTAGGGTGAACTTGTTACAGTCTCTGTTGTTCACGGGAAACCAACTTTTTCATGAGAAATTCACATGCTGCAAAAACCATAATTTTAAGTGAATATTTACAGAAATTAAAAATCTTTCTGACCTTGTCAAACTCGTCGATGAGACAGACTCCCCTGTCTGCTAGCACCAGGGCTCCAGCTTCCAGCGTCCACTCTCTGGTGACCGGATGTCTCTGTACATAGGCTGTCAGACCCACAGCAGAGGCTCCCTGGCCTGTGGTAAATACGGCTCGACTGGCCACCTTCTCAACATACTTCAGGAACTGGGACTTGGCCGTTCCAGGGTCACCGCAGAGCAACACGTTGAGGTCCCCACGGACCTTGTGCTTCCCACCTGGAGTTAAGGGGATAGGTCAAAGGTCAAATAGGGTTCCCAAAAGAGCATACATATTTGTCACCCAGAGACACTGTCAGCCGGAGACAACTCTATGGAGCGTTGTGGACCCATGGATTCTTACCAGTCGTGTAATGAAAAGCAGATAATTTAATGCCAAATATTAAAACCAGGTGTAATTGATTAGAAACCCAGAGAATACAACCAGGTGTAATTGATTAGAAACCCAGAGTAACTTTATTTATTTTTTCCAAAAAGATTATAAACTTGAGTCTAGATTTGTTTGAACCTTCTGGTCGCAGTGTAACAGCACACCGAATCAAACAGCGCCGTATTACTAGTCTAGTACATGTTATTAACATAGATGCATATTTAATTAGTTATTGACTAGGGATGTAAACGGTTAATCGACGATAAGAATTTACTCGATTAAATTAAATGAATTGTCGGTTAATTGAACATTGCAATCAAAGACCGTTTTCCACAGGACGTAGGCGTAATTGAACGTGACACGAGATTCTCGCGGGCGGCGAGAGACCCGACACTAACTAGAGGCGTCAAAAAAGAAACCAAGCATGCGGGAGAGTGGAGCCGACTAGCAGCGTGCTATGTTAAAGCTGCAGTACCTTTTTAGTAAAACATTTACAAAATGTATATAAGGAGCCAGTACATCATGAATCCAATATCCAAACCGTGTTTTTGTTTTATCCTGAATCACTATGGTACACCTATAATAAGTGCATATATTCGGACTATTTTAAACTACTTCGGCTCCGCTGCGGCGTAGCCCAGTACCTGCGTGATTCGTCATAGACATAAACGGAGAGAAGAAGGTCCGGCTACAATGTTCTTTCGCAAGATGCATGCAGAGCGCCAAAAGTCAAGTTAAAAGTTAAATATATTAATTTAAGTTTATTTGACTTTTCGTGTTTGTGAAAAAGGTTCAATTCAAATAAAAAATAATTGTTAATGCATTTGTACCGTTTGATTTCGAAAATATTATGTAGTTTTATGGGAGGAGGTTTCATAGACTTGGCAAATTCATTTCTCAGAAGATTGTAGGCACAGACATCTGTTGTGGGTGTTCTTGGCATTTTTGTATTGTTCACTTTGATATCGGAATTGTATCGACCAAAATTAATAAATATTTTGTGATATAAAATTTGGCCATATCGTCCAGCCCTATGTTAAAGACACTATTGATACCGTGAGAAACTTACATTCCCCGGAAAAAGCCGCTTATCAGTTAATCGTTAATCGATCGATAAAGTGAATCAACTAATGATTAATGAATTAATCGATAATTTGCATCCCTATTATTGACCAAACAGAGCCAAGGCCACGCCTCTTAACTGGTATCTAAATAGGGACTTGGGTCCACCCACCTGGATTCTTAGGTTCTCCACCAAACAGAGCCAAGGCCAGGCCTCTCTTGATGTCCTCATGTCCATAGATAGAGGGGCCGATACTAGCAAAGATCTGCATATACACAAAAAAGTCAATATGGCACTACTGGAGTGATCTAGATCTGATATATCTACAGGCAGTATGGCACTACTGGAGTGATCTAGATCGGATATATCCACAGTCAGTATGACACTACTGGAGGGATCTAGATCGGATATATCTACAGTCAGTATGGCACTACTGGAGTGATCTAGATCTGATATATCCAGTCAGTATGACACTACTGGAGTGATCTAGATCTGATATATCCACAGTCAGTATGACACTACTGGAGTGATCTAGATCTGATATATCTACAGTCAGTATGGCACTACTGGAGTGATCTAGATCGGATATATCCACAGTCAGTATGACACTACTGGAGGGATCTAGATCGGATATATCTACAGTCAGTATGGCACTACTGGAGTGATCTAGATCTGATATATCCAGTCAGTATGACACTACTGGAGTGATCTAGATCTGATATATCCACAGTCAGTATGGCACTACTGGAGTGATCTAGATCTGATATATCCACAGTCAGTATGGCACTACTGGAGGGATCTAGATCTGATATATCTACAGTCAGTATGGCACTACTGGAGTGATCTAGATCTGATATATCCAGTCAGTATGACACTACTGGAGTGATCTAGATCTGATATATCCACAGTCAGTATGGCACTACTGGAGTGATCTAGATCGGATATATCTACAGTCAGTATGGCACTACTGGAGAGATCTAGATCTGATATATCCAGTCAGTATGACACTACTGGAGAGATCTAGATCTGATATATCCAGTCAGTATGGCACTACTGGATGGATCTAGATCTGATATATCCAGTCAGTATGACACTACTGGAGAGATCTAGATCTGATATGAAATATCTACAGTCAGTATGGCACTACTGGAGGGATCTAGATCTGATATATCCACAGTCAGTATGACACTACTGGAGGGATCTAGATCGGATATATCTACAGTCAGTATGGCACTACTGGAGTGATCTAGATCTGATATATCCAGTCAGTATGACACTACTGGAGTGATCTAGATCTGATATATCCACAGTCAGTATGGCACTACTGGAGTGATCTAGATCTGATATATCCAGTCAGTATTACACTACTGGAGTGATCTAGATCTGATATATCCACAGTCAGTATGGCACTACTGGAGTGATCCAGATCGGATATATCTACAGTCAGTATGGCACTACTGGAGAGATCTAGATCTGATATATCCAGTCAGTATGACACTACTGGAGAGATCTAGATCTGATATATCCAGTCAGTATGGCACTACTGGATGGATCTAGATCTGATATATCCAGTCAGTATGACACTACTGGAGAGATCTAGATCTGATATGAAATATCTACAGTCAGTATGGCACTACTGGAGGGATCTAGATCTGATATATCCACAGTCAGTATGGCACTACTGGAGTGATCTAGATCTGATATATCCAGTCAGTATGGCACTACTGGAGGGATCTAGATTTGATATATCTACAGTCAGTATGGCACTACTGGAGTGATCTAGATCTGATATGAAATATCTACAGTCAGTATGGCACTACTGGAGGGATCTAGATCTGATATATCCACAGTCAGTATGGCACTACTGGAGTGATCTAGATCTGATATATCCACAGTCAGTATGGCACTACTGGAGGGATCTAGATCTGATATATCTACAGTCAGTATGGCACTACTGGAGTGATCTAGATCTGATATATCCAGTCAGTATGACACTACTGGAGTGATCTAGATCTGATATATCCACAGTCAGTATGGCACTACTGGAGTGATCTAGATCGGATATATCTACAGTCAGTATGGCACTACTGGAGAGATCTAGATCTGATATATCCAGTCAGTATGACACTACTGGAGAGATCTAGATCTGATATATCCAGTCAGTATGGCACTACTGGATGGATCTAGATCTGATATATCCAGTCAGTATGACACTACTGGAGAGATCTAGATCTGATATGAAATATCTACAGTCAGTATGGCACTACTGGAGGGATCTAGATCTGATATATCCACAGTCAGTATGGAACTACTGGAGTGATCTAGATCTGATATATATCCAGTCAGTATGGCACTACTGGAGTGATCTAGATCTGATATATCCAGTCAGTATGGCACTACTGGAGGGATCTAGATCTGATATATCCAGTCAGTATGGCACTACTGGAGGGATCTAGATCTGATATATCCACAGTCAGTATGGCACTACTGGAGTGATCTAGATCTGATATGAAATATCTACAGTCAGTATGGCACTACTGGAGGGATCTAGATCTGATATATCTACAGTCAGTATGGAACTACTGGAGGGATCTAGATCTGATATATACACTGTCAGTATGGCACTACTGGAGGGATCTAGATCTGATATATACACTGTCAGTATGGCACTACTGGATGGATCTAGGGTCACAGGGTCTATGACAATTCAAGTTCATGTGCCAATAACAATTAACAGCATCAGAAAGATAAGGAGAAACCGTCCCAGAGTAAATAAACCTCACCCTCTCTCCAATACGTTCATCCTTAGACAGAGCTACTATAGCCTTGATATCTTCATCAGTGAGCTCTCCTACAGCGACTCGGTCATCTCTAGTAGTGATGTGATTGGCCATGATGACCGTAGCAAATACAGGAAACCCGTTGGCCATGTTCAGAGAGCCGTCATAGTTGTTGTGGTAAATACCAGTCAGTTCCTGGGGGAATGAATTTGGTAATTAGTTTTGTACTCCTATTTAGAGATAGTTGCATTAACCATGTCGGACAACATAATGATGACGATATGTGTAATGGTTAAGGACCAGTTTCCTAGCTAATTCTAGTATAAGAGTGACTTACTATTTCGTCTCCAGGTTTACATTGATCCACCAGGTCAGCCAATAGGATGGCATCTTTGGAACGTGGGAGACGACCAGCAGCCACCTTCCCGGGGCTCTCCTGGATGGTGATTCGCTGGTAGTTCTGGTACACTGTCTGAGGGAAAGGGTTATACAATTAGACAGTAGACATCTTCATTTATGTTGGCTGTGTTCATTTGTGGATACAACTAAATGTTCAGGTCATGTTGGCTGTGTTCATTTGTGGATACAACTAAATGTTCAGGTCATGTTGGCTGTGTTCATTTGTGGATACAACTAAATGTTCAGGTCATGTTGGCTGTGTAATTGCCTAGACGACAGGTCTAGTGCCATTATGCTGCAAGTTGTGCCACACTTCCTGGTTCGCAGCAAATCCTTTCAATTGGTTGTCTTCATATTTAATACCTCCTCCATATTGGCTGAGTAAAAGGAGTGACCCAGGAATAAACAGCTATTCACCTCCTCCATATTGATGTCGAAGGGCCCAAAGGACTGACACTCCGGGCAAGAACCCGGTTTCACTTCCTGGTTCTGGGACTGGAAAAATGGCCCCAAGATGAAGTTACACTTGTTACAGTTGTATTTGACCATCCCCAGCTGAGGCAGAACTCCAGTACAGCTGGTCACAACACCACTGGTACGGATCAACTGGTTCAGATGGAGCTGCCTGGAGGACAGACAAGACTATGTATTAGGGAAACCCTATTGTAATCTGTTATGGTTAGCATTAGCACCTTCAGACTATGTATTAGGGAAACCATATTGTAATCTGTTATGGTTAGCATTAGCACCTTCAGACTATGTATTAGGGAAACCATATTGTAATCTGTTATGGTTAGCATTAGCACCTTCAGACTATGTATTAGGGAAACCATATTGTAATCTGTTATGGTTAGCAATAGCACCTTCAGACTATGTATTAGGGAAACCATATTGTAATCTGTTATGGTTAGCATTAGCACCTTCAGACTATGTATTAGGGAAACCATATTGTAATCTGTTATGGTTAGCATTAGCACCTTCAGACTATGTATTAGGGAAACCATATTGTAATCTGTTATGGTTAGCAATAGCACCTTCAGACTATGTATTAGAGAAACCATATTGTTATCTTCTGTGATGGTTAGCATTAGCACCTTCAGACTATGTATTAGGGAAACCCTATTGTAATCTTCTGTTATGGTTAGCATTAGCACCACAGTATCTGCATGTTTGCAATGGGAATTTGCTACACTCAACTGCAGAGTGAAACTGAAAATGTATCTTCCACTACCATTTCCACAGTAAGGACATAACCATATTAAATAGTAACCCTGAATGTCTTAAATTAGTTAATCAATGTGCTAAAACCTGACAATGACTGATGATGTTGTCCCATCTAGCCTGCTTTACCGAAGAGATCTCAGCTCCTCCACCAGAGGCAGGTTACTGATCCGTACGTGTATCTCCTGGGCAATACGGTCGTATTTGGGGTACATGGCCAGAACCACTTCCTTGGCTGCCTCATCAAATATCTTGAGCATTTCCGTGGGGGCTTCTGGGAGGAAGTAGGCCAACACATGTTCCCTGGCAGCCAGGTCCTCATAGTTCACCACCAGACTCTCCTTATTCTCTGGATGGAATTGGTTCAAACTATAAGTAATGTTTCATGTTTAAAAGTTAACTTGTAAATACATATGACAGCATTGGTTTATGTAAAGCACATTATCTTATCATCTTGATAACAAACAAGTAGTTATTGATCTCTCAGGTGTGACATTCAGGTACCTTTACACATGTCGCTGATCTTCTCTTTGAAGACATTGTGTCCGTTCTCGTCCACATGCGTGCGCAGGAAGTTTTTGAAGCGGTGGTAGATCTCCAGTCGTGGAGCAGCCATGACCACCCATTCCCTGACCGAATGACCCTTCATGTCCTCCAGGTTCTCAATGCTTTCAATCATCTCCTCGTCTTCACCTTCGGCCCCGGTTCCCTCAGCGGCGCGCTCAGCGAGACGGCGTCGCCGAACCGGTCGCTCATCATCTTCATCTTCGCTGTCTGTTAAAAGGACAAAGAAACTAGATTACTAACGTGTCAACAGCCTACCTAACCAGGCCTGCGCGGGCCCAGAGGACCTAACCAGGCCTGCCGCGGGCCCGGAGGACCTAACCAGGCCTGCCGCGGGCCCGGAGGACCTAACCAGGCCTGCCGCGGGCCCGGAGGACCTAACCAGGCCTGCCGCGGGCCCGGAGGACCTAACCAGGTCTGCCGCGGGCACGGAGGACCTAACCAGGCCTGCCGCGGGCACGGAGGACCTAACCAGGCCTGCTGTGCGCACAGAGGGGTTTGTGTTATACTTCCAATAAGGACTAAGCCATGCATTGTGTCTATAAATAGTGGAACTACATTACATCATGCATAAGATTTAACTGCACTGCAGTCACTGGGCATTCATCATGGTTATGTATGCACATTATGTATGCACATTATGTATGCACAGTTAATTACCATAAAGCAGTCCCCTCCGCAGCCTTCCTCCTTGTTCCCTATCCCTCCTCCTCATGGCTTCCTCTGCAGCAGCCCGGGCTCCTGGAGACAGCTCAGACAACTCTTCATCTAGATCCAGACCCTCCTCTTCATATCGATCCAACTCAGGGATGGCTCGGTAATCCCTGTATGGTGACAAATGGGAAAGGAACAAAGTGTTATCAGATAATGGCATCTCATGGCCCAAATGATAATGGCATCTCATGGCCCAAATGATAATGGCATCTCATGGCCCAAATGATAATGGCATCTCATGGCCCAAATGATAATGGAATCTCATGGCCTACTATATGGAATTAAACTACCCCCTCATTACGGTATATTGCCCCTACTATATGGAATTAAACTACCCCCTCATTACAGTATATTGCCCCTACTATATGGAATTAATCTACCCCCTCATTACGGTATATTGCCCCTACTATAGGAAATTAAACTACCCCCTCATTACGGTATATTGCCCCTTCTATATGGAATTAAACTACCCCCTCATTACAGTATATTGCCCCTACACACCTCTCCATCGCATCTCCTATCAGTTCCTCCCCGTCGCCCTCATCCTCCTCCCCGTGCAGAGTACCGTCACCCAGGATCCCCTCTGATTCGTCCTCGAATGGTGGTAGGTCTCTCCCGGGGCTGGATGTCATGTCAACCCGCCTGGAGGCCCGGCTGGGGCTGGTCGCCATGTGAAAAGACTCTGATGAATCCTGACAAGGCAAACCGACATAATAAATAATGTAATATACCCAAACTAGATAGTTACCAACATTATATCATTAACAAAGACATCCCGAAAATAATTCCAATCATTTGTCCCCCGCTAGTATAAGAGATTGGTCAGTATTTTAACTGCAGTATATCTAATCCACCAACGCCATATCTAATCCACCAACGCCATATCTAATCCACCAACGCCATATCTAATCCACCAACGCCATATCTAATCCACCAACGCCATATCTAATCCACCAACGCCATATCTAATCCACCAACGCGATACCTAATTCAATAACACGATATCTAATCCACCAACGCGATACCTAATTCAATAACACGATATCTAACTCAATAACACGATATCTAATTCAACAACGCGATATCTAATTCAATAACACGATATCTAATCCACCAACGCGATGACAACAACCGATTATATTTCTGTGTTGGACCAACAGAATATCGAGTTAAACTTGGAAAAACAAACTTAGACGACTCAGTAAGCGGCAAAACTCAATATATACACACAATTTAAATATACCGGATAAGAGTAGTTAGTTGTAGTTTATCCTACTAACTGACTATATCCATCTCTGACCAACACGACTTTACCTCAAAACATGAATACATATAATCTAATTATAACTGATATTAAGCGTGATAACCATAAATATATAATGTAATTATATATAACTGATATTAAGCATGATAACATATATATATAACGTAATAATAACTGATATTAAGCGTGATAACCATAAATATAATGTAATTATATATAACTGATATTAAGCATGATAACATATATATAACGTAATAATAACTGATATTAAGCGTGATAACATATAATGTAATAATAACTGATATTAAGCGTGATAACATATATAATGTAATTATATATAACTGATATTAAGCATGATAACATATATATAACGTAATAATAACTGATATTAAGCGTGATAACATATAATGTAATAATAACTGATATTAAGCGTGATAACATATATAATGTAATTATATATAACTGATATTATACTTAGTAACTTACCGCCATTGTAGTAAATGTGGGTCTGCAGCGTCTCGCGACTGATTCTTGGTCAGAAGAAGCAAACTTTTCCCGCGAAACTGTCACATGACATAGAAAGCGCGCGAAATAACATGAATATGTAAAACCGGAACAGAAACGTAGCATTGTGACTGGTAGGATGTGAAATAGTCAACAATGATTGGACAACCTAATATAAAGGGGAGGGAATATATCTGCAGGTGCACTTGATTTGTTTGAGTCACCAAGACGAACAGAGTTGCGGAGTAACAAAGATTTAAGGTCTATAAACAATTCGAGACTTTCCCGAAACACTTCCATTCCTATATAATTCTAAATAGCTTTAAAATAGATCTCAATTTAAACACTTTGATTTATTGTTGTTCAAATAATGATAGGTAAATAAAAAGCTAACTTGAAACCCTCATCTCACCAGTTAACTTTAAACTACTCCTGTCTGAACACTTGTCCGACCTCTGTACGTGACAACTTCTCACTTATTCCATGCCCTTTTTGCATAGTGGATCTTTCTCTGCTGCACATATTTATATGTATATATTTGTTTGCCTTATCAATGCTGCTCAACTGATCTACATATACCACATTCTGTGTTTTCTGTATATTGATCCTGCATTGCCTTGTGTCCCACTGCTATTTGCACTCTTGTATTCTGTGTATTTATTGTGTAAATGTATGTTGTCTTTCGCCTTATCTTGGCCAAGTCGCCGTAGCAAACGGGAATTTGTTTTCTTGTTTCTGCAGTATGGCTCAAATGTTTATTTCTAACCAGCAGATGTCGCTATCGAGACGTGTTTTCTTTAATGGAGTGGAAAATGTGAAACCCACTAAGACAAATAGCTATCTAGCAAAAGAATGGGAGGAAACCTGGTTTAGCCTATTTCATAAAGCCGCGACGCAAATGTTTCTTTCAGTTTCGGACAACGTTTTTGTCCCACGATTACTAGAAATCCAGATTTGTGGGTTGTGCTAACACATTTCGACAATTATTGTCTTTGTGAAATACATATTATGCATTTTTATTCGAATTATTTTAGACAGTTGTAAATGACTTAATCTACATTCAATATATTTTCATTCAAATATTGTACATTTGTATCACACTAATTGTAAACATTCTTTATACCGCAACATTTTTTACATTTTCACACTCAATATAGTGATTGACCTTAAGTTAATGCATGATTTGTTTCACATGTGAACAGCTATCCCCAAATCTAATTAGTAATAATTTAATGGTAAATCAAACTCGACCTCCTCAGACTAATTGTTGTTCATACACCTCTAAAGAGAATGTACAAAGCTGGGACCGTGACAGCAAGCGCTCCATAAGCCAGAACAGTGTTGTACATGGTACTCTGGCTTATTGAGGCCTCCAGTCTTTTTTCCGTCTGGTCAAGTCCTTTTATGACACTCTCAGTATTACAAACCAAGAGCTGTGAATCCTGCTGACTTATAATTGCAGGCAGCGTATTTTCACTATTATATGTCTCAATCATATTCTTAACAGATAAAAGTTCTAACTCCAGCTTCCCAACACTCTGCTCAAGCTGTCCCAACTGTGGCAGGACATTTTCTATAAGAACCTGTGCCTTCTGGCTATAAAGCAAAATCTCTTTCAAAACTGTGTCAGAGGCACTGGGAAAAGGTGGGGAAGGGATATCGAACCTGGTGGGTTCTACCTCTGTCTTCACAACTTCATTCTTGATTTTCTGTTTCTCGGCCTGCGCTGTTTTACCCTGAACTGTCACCCGCAGGATATCAATTAGGCCTCTCAACTCATCTTGCTGAGTCTTATTCATACCAGCCTGGACTTTGATAGCATCCTGTAAACTAACTGGTCCTTTCTGGGCCTCCAACAATAAGTTCTTCAGCTCCTGTAAGCGTACCCTGTTAATGTAGGTTGACCCCATGACCCCTATCAGAGCCCCGAGCACTGAGCCAATCACGGACCAGTTCTTTGTACGCTCTGCCCGAGTTCTCTCTTTATCGTGGCTCTCGCGCACACCGGCAGAGAATAATGCAAACTTCTCTCGTTCTGATTCCTCTGCATTCTCATATGAGGTCCGAAGGCGCCGTTCCTCCTACAAAATGGTAAGAACGTACAAAGTGTCTTACTTAAGTGAATACATAATGTCAGTGGATCCAATACAAATGGACTTGATAAAAGAAACACAGTTCAAATACATAAATATCAGATAATTTATTACTTCATGAAAGCAAGGTAGAAACTGCTGCTGTTTTTTTACCTGAAGCAGTTTGTGCTCCATCGTGGCCAGCTCCAGATAGTGAGCTTCCTCTCGTGAGACACGATCCAGCCTGTCTCTCACCTCCTTCAGTCGGACCTGTAGGGCCTCCAGGCTGCCGTGGGCCTCTCGTACCATCCCCCTGGCCACCATGAAAGCTTTCTCTGCCTAAACCAGGTGTCAAACTACTGTTTAGGTAACACTGTCCTATAAGGTGTCAAACTACAACACTGTACTGGGTCAGACAGCTTATTGAAATACAAAAACCCCAGAGCAAGCAACGACAAGAAGCTGATAGACAGTTTTTAGGAAAAACTCCCTAATAGTGTAATGAAACAGTAGCTGAACTTTAAGTAGTGGCCAGCCCACTTTTGGCTGTTCAGGGTAAAAGGGGAAAGAGAGCACACTTTTTGATACCTTCATTAGACAATCGTACAATGGAACAGCCAAAACTCTAGAATGAGTTTGGAACCTGCAGCCTAAATAATCTTTAAAACCGCTGAAAATGTAGAAATAATCTGACCTGGCCACACATTAGGGAAGATCATGTAGTATGGGTCAAAAATTAACACATTAATTCAAACATTCAGTTATACTTTCCTGGCTTGCATTGTCTTACCTCTGTGACTTTCGACTGGGCATCTCTGACTTCAGTCAGGCCGACAAACACCTCGTATCTCACCCACCAGTAGTTCACAGTTTTTGAGGCCGTGCTCATAGACTTCTGCCCCCACATTTTTCCTAAGTCAGTCAGATTCTGTATTGTCGACATGGCACGCTCCTGAACAGACACAACTGTTTTGTCAGCTTGGTCATCTGTTGGAGGGAGTGGGGGTAGTTGTCTTGTGCTGTAAATCCTACTGACATAGACAGTCCTTCTGACTGTCCAATGGATGTAGAAATGGCAGGCAGAAAGGCATAATGGTCCACGGAAACAGGGAGTGAGGTGCTTCCCTCGGTACCTCATTGAAAATTGAGTAGGTTTCTATTCACTATGACAATGAACCGGAAGACATTAAAGTTTCTGCCTGTAAAAAATAAAAACGCATTCACACTCAAAGCCATTATCACAGTAAATGTCCTTTTTGACATTTACGGTTATGTTCATATACATTTTTTAACGGTATAAATAAAATATGAAACAGAATACGCAGTACAGTTTGATTTACTAGTGTTCTGATTGCAATCTCAGACATTGATTTATCTTACATCCCAAACTGGGCTAAAAGTATTTCAAAGTACAAAGCAGTGTGATTGAAGAACATTTTTAATTGTTATATTAATTAAAACTCTAAAAGATGCATTGCCATGTAGGATGTAATCTATGTGTGCCTACCAAGTATAAAGGTAGAATGAAACAACCTCCCATTACTAATGGCATTAGCATACCAAGTATCAAGGTGGAATGAAACAACCTTCCATTACTAATGGCATTAGCATAGCAAGTATCAAGGTAGAATGAAACAACCTTCCATTACTAATGGCATTAGCATAGCAAGTTAAATAGCAAGCTAGCTAACGAGCAGCAGACAATTTGCAAACTTACCCTAGTTGACCCAAGACCAGATCCACTTTCTGATTATATTTGTACATATTTAATAAGTATTCCATAACAAATGTCTTCACATATGGATTGTTCAGCAACATCAACTAGCGTAAGAACGTTTTATCTCCAGTAGATAACTTTATGAACAGGCACATTACAAACCATCTATATCCGGTTTACACCGGAACATCATAATACACTTTATATATATATATATATATATATTTTTTTTTTTATTATTATTGAACATATTGCACAGGGGATACAGGTATCAAGCATACAAAAACACAACAGAAACACAGAAAACAAAAAGACAGAAAAGACTCAGTAAAGCAAGGCATTAATATGAAGGGGATATACTACTACAATAACCACCAATATTACATATAAAAAGTTGTATATGTACATAGGAAATACAAAAAAAACAAAAAAAAAACCTAAAGAGATTCCCAAAGAACAGGGGATAATTTATAATGAAGCCACAAAAAAATACACTTTATATATATATATATGTTTACATTAATATATTTTTTAGAGATAAAAAAACTGTTTCAAGTTATTAAAAAAACATACAAAGGAGGGCTTTGCCATCTCTCTACCTGCTACAATGAATATGATATTTACCCATAAGAATGATCATATTAATCATGTCAGAGACAAAATTGTCTATATAAAGCAAGATGTGAGACGAGACAAAAGTCGGGATGTCATGAATTTTTAGTGATAACCAATTTTTAATATCTGACCAAAATCTTTTGGATACCGGGCCAGAGAAGAATAAGTGTTCCAGTGTTTCGTCTGCTATATTACAAAATGCACAGGGGTCCACTCATAGACTGTGTAAAGATAGGGTCCACTTCAAATTTAAATCGTTCTCTAACAAATTTTGCAACTGGATAAACATTGTGGATAATTTTAAAATTAGTTTCTTTGACCTTAAATAGACCTTAAATAGGACTAAAAATAGTCCTTTTCATGAACTTAGAATGTGCCCTCTGCAACACAATCACATTTTGCACATCAGTTACTTGTGCATACCTTTCAGAGCTGCATTAATACATCTGTTATGACACTTGACTTCCATTAAGCTGAAATCATCAATATATATAAATTTGTCAACACAGATTTTATTATAGAGTACATCAAAGTGTTTTTGATCATAATAACTTTATGAACAGGCACATTACTAACCATCTATATCCGGTTTACACCGGAACATCATAACAGCGCGGATTAGAAAGCATCTGCGAACACGCTAGCGCACTTATTTGACATTATATTAAACGTTCTGCAATCATGTCTGGAAGAGAAGGTGAGATTTATGATGACACTAGTCAGTTAACAATATGATTATTTTAAAGTGAAACGTTAGACTGATGCTACTAGATGAATAACAAGTTATATACGACTGTTTAAGCTAGTTAGCAACTCATGTAGTTCAGCTGGCGGCTACTAGAGATGACCATGCTACTAGAGATGACCATGCTACTAGAGATGACCATGCTACTAGAGATGACCATGCTACTAGAGATGACCATGCTACTAGAGATGACCATGCTACTAGAGATGACCATGCTACTAGAGATGACCATGCTACTAGAGATGACCATGCTACTAGAGATGACCATGCTACTAGAGATGACCATGCTACCTATGTTAGGGAGCTTTATCTATTTATAGAGATGACCATGCTACTCATAGCGAGCTTTATCTAGATGGTATTCAACCATGAACTGGTTATGATACAGAACAGGGATTGAGGTTATTTAAATGGGTCATGTTTTGTTTTTACAGGTGGTAAAAAGAAGCCCTTAAAAGCTGCAAAGAAAGCGACCAAGGAAATGGATGATGTATGTTAAATCGTTTGTTGGCATATTAATTTTAACTCTTTATTTTACAGGTCGACATTGCATTCTAAATGTGATTTGCCCCATTTTTATTTATACCAAACGCACTTTGTAGGTTATTGACCCATCTTTATTTATACCAAACGTACTTTGTAGGTTATTGCCCAATCTTTATTTATACTAAACGCACTTTGTAGGTTATTGCCCCATCTTTATTTATACCAAACGCGCTTTGTAGGTTATTGCCCCATCTTTATACCAAACATGCTTTGTTTCTGTGTCATGTATTGTTTGACTATTGACATGATATTCTGTATCATGTACTGTTTCAGGAGGAAATGGCCTTCAAACAGAAGCAGAAGGAAGACCAGAAGGCTTTGGATGCACTGAAGCAAAAAGCAGCAGGAAAAGGACCATTAAGTAAGAATCATTTGATTTTCTTGACGAAACTCTGGTATCCCTACGAGTTTCTAATTAAATAACATGCAGACACAATCTAAACACTTTACTTACCCAAGTCTACTAAACCAACCATAGACGAACAGAATTGTGTTGCTAGTGTTTTGTAGCTGTGTTTTACTGCAGAACATGTGTTTTGTAACTGTGTTGTACTGCAGAACACCATGCCTATATTACATAGTGACGAGTTGACTGGACAAAAATAGGTGTTTTGGTTGTGACCACCAGGTGGCAGTATTGGCTTTCTGGGGTTTCTTGCCCTGTTAACCCATTTACTCAATTTGTCGCAGCTGATAAACATGTTTTGATGTTTTGGTCATAGAAATACAATAAATCCAACACTTTGGGGATTTCATACGTCACAGTTTGACTGGTAAAATTCATGTCTACGTTGGTAAGGACTGTTTTAATGCATACTCTTTGATGTCATGTGGAGGTTCTGTTTTAGTAGGCTGTCATTCAGTCTCTAGGATACAGAATTCCTCCTTGTTGAGTTTTACATGTGTAATTTTTTGCTTTTATTTTCTTTCAGCTGGTGGAGGAATCAAGAAGTCTGGAAAGAAGTGATTTGGAACTTGTGATCCTGACCCGGCCACGTCCCTCCTGACCCGGCCACGTCCCTCCTGACCCGGCCACGTCCCTCCTGACCCGGCCACGCCCACGTCCCTCCTGACCCGGCCACGTCCCTCCTGACCCGGCCACGTCCCTCCTGACCCGGCCACGTCCCTCCTGACCCGGCCACGTCCCTCCTGACCCGGCCACGTCCCTCCTGACCCGGCCACGCCCACGTCCCTCCTGACCCGGCCACGCCCACATCCCTCCTGACCCGGCTACACTCTCTTTGGTTGTTCATTTGGGTCCATTTTAGAAATAATGCGGATGAATTGACCGTTTGAATAAATTATAATATGTACTAAAGAAAGTTCACAAATAAAATTTGTAACTACTGTTATATTTTCACTCTACAATTCTTATACTTTCCAAATTAATACAAACTCATCAATAACCATTACACATTCAATCGTGATGTACAGTACCGGTGACCTGTAAATGTTAACTGTTTAACAACTCATGACTGGTCCAATAGTGGTTAAAGTCCTATTCTTCACCGGATCTGTAAATTCAGCGTATCTTATTGTGTCATATCCAGTTTTTATTCCAGATGTTTCCTCTCCTTACATATCCACTCTGTTCATCATCTGCTTCATGTGTTGAGTTTGATGGATCACTCCCAGAACCTGAAAATAAGTTATTTTTAATTCAATTATTTTTTTTACAGACCTCTACAAATCATTTTGAATGTGTGTATTTGAAGTGATGTGTGTAATGAGTTCTTTATTTGGTAAAGTTGTGGAGATTCAGATTAAAATGATGCTGCTGCTTACTTTATTTAGTTGGTTTGTTTTTCAACTCTACCTCCACCGGGTAATGATCGCTCACTTTAAGGGTCTATAAATTAAAAGGTTAAATTACATTTCCCGACGGATCATTTTTTAGGGCATGTTAAAATCTAAACAATTTAAACCATCAGAATCACTGTATTAAACTGCATACTTACATCTGTGTCAGACAGTCCATATTCCTTTTGGAAGTTGAATGGTTTGGCTGAGTTTGGCACAACCGCGGCAGACATGTCATCTCCATAAACCACAATCCTAAATGAGGATAGGAACATCTGTAGTAATTCCATATATGTGTTTATTACCTTTACAAATCAATCACATGTATTTTATAAGGCCCTTTTTACATTGACAGTTGTCACAAAGTGTTTTTACAGACACATTGCATGATAGTCCAGGTCATATGGAGACAGTAGGTCATATGGGGACAGTAGGTCATATTGGGTCAGTAGGTCATATGGGGACAGTAGGTCATATGGGGACAGTAGGTCATATGGGGACAGTAGGTCATATGGGGACAGTAGGTCATATGGGGACAGTAGGTCATATTGGGTCAGTAGGTCATATGGGGACAGTAGGTCATATGGGGTCAGTAGGTCATATGGGACAGTAGGTCATATGGGGACAGTAGGTCATATTGTGTCAGTAGGCAAATATGGGGACAGTAGGTCATATGGGGTCAGTAGGTCATATGGAGACAGCAGGTCATTTGGGGACAGTAGGTCATATGGGGTCAGTAGGTCATATGGAGACAGTAGGTCATATGGGACAGCAGGTCATTTGGGGACAGTAGGTCGTATGGGGTCAGTAGGTCATATGGAGACAGTAGGTCATATGGGACAGCAGGTCATTTGGGGACAGTAGGTCATATGGGGTCAGTAGGTCATATGGAGACAGTAGGTCATATGGGACAGCAGGTCATTTGGGGACAGTAGGTCATATGGAGACAGTAGTTTTCCTAATTTTATTTCACCTGTCATATGTGTTGTCATTTCCATTGTTGGCTGTTGTGTCCACATCATCTGAAATCAGCCAGTGGAAATCTTTGTCACTGCGGATGCGAATGGTTTTCATTTTCTTTGCTGAAACGTAGGACCCGTCTGCGTTGAAGTCACCTAAAATCATGATGTTCTAGTACAGGAAATAAGCAATAATCTGACCTTTGTGTTTCAAGGTATGATAGTTGTATGCGCAGATAAAAAAAATTTGTACATGTTTCTGACCATAATGCAAATTCCAATTGATAGTGTATGTTCCAATTGATTGATAAGTGTACTTTCTAATTGATTGATAAGTGTACGTTCCCATTGATTGATAAGTGTACTTTCTAATTGATTGATAAGTGTACGTTCCCATTGATTGATAAGTGTACTTTCTAATTGATTGATAAGTGTACGTTCCAATTGATTGTTAAGTGTACTTTCTAATTGATTGATAAGTGCACGTTCCAATTGATTGATAAGTGTACATTCCAATTGATTGATAATTGTACTTTTATCACCACAAATAGTTTTGTTATGCTTTGATAATTTGATGACAACTTACATCTGTCTTCCATTTCTTCTTCACTTCCAGAAATACATCATAAAGTTCGTCCAGCTCCTTTACTGAGTCCTTTGGCTTGGTGTGGACTGGGATCATTACAATGTCTTCTAACACTATGGAATATACATTATAGTATATAAAGTATAGAATATACAGTATGGAATATACATTATGGGAAATAAAGTATAGAATATACAGTATGGAATATGCATTATGGTATATAAAGTATAGAATATACAGTATGGAATATACATTATGGGAAATAAAGTATAGAATATACAGTATGGAATATACATTATAGTATATAAAGTATAGAATATACAGTATGGAATATACATTATGGTATATAAAGTATAGAATATACAGTATGGAATATACATTATGGTATATAAAGTATAGAATATACAGTATGGAATATACATTATGGTAAATAAAGTATAGAATATACAGTATGGAATATACATTATGGTATATAAAGTATAGAATATACAGTATGGAATATACATTATAGTATATAAAGTATAGAATATACAGTATGGAATATACATTATGGTATATAAAGTATAGAATATACAGTATGGAATATACATTATGGTATATAAAGTATAGAATATACAGTATGGAATATACATTATAGTATATAAAGTATAGAATATACAGCATGGAATATACATTATGGGAAATAAAGTATAGAATATACAGTATGGAATATACATTATGGTAAATAAAGTTTAGAATATACAGTATGGAATATGCATTATGGTATATAAAGTATAGAATATACAGTATGGAATATACATTATGGGAAATAAAGTATAGAATATACAGTATAGAATATACATTATAGTATATAAAGTATAGAATATACAGTATGGAATATACATTATGGTATATAAAGTATAGAATATACAGTATGGAATATACATTATGGTAAATAAAGTTTAGAATATACAGTATGGAATATGCATTATGGTATATAAAGTATAGAATATACAGTATGGAATATACATTATAGTATATAAAGTATAGAATATACAGTATGGAATATACATTATGGTAAATAAAGTTTAGAATATACAGTATGGAATATGCATTATGGTATATAAAGTATAGAATATACAGTATGGAATATACATTATGGGAAATAAAGTATAGAATATACAGTATGGAATATACATTATGGTATATAAAGTATAGAATATACAGTATATAATATACATTATGGTATATACAGTATAGAATATACAGTATGGAATATACATTATGGTAAATAAAGTATGGAATATACATTATGGTATATAAAGTATAGAATATACAGTATAGAATATACATTATGGTATATACAGTATAGAATATACAGTATGGAATATACATTATGGTATATAAAGTATAGAATATACACTATGGAATATACATTATGGTATATACAGTATAGAATATACAGTATAGAATATACATTATGGTATATACAGTATAGAATATACAGTATGGAATATACATTATGGTATATAAACACCCCGGTATGCACAACCAGTCTACATGTGTTTGTGGATCTGGAGAAGGCGTATGACTGGGTACCCTGGATCAGTTCGCAGCCGAGTGTGAAGCGGCTGGGATGAGGATTAGCACCTCTAAATCTGAGGCCATGGCTCTCAGCAGGAAACCGGTGGAATGCCAACTCCGGGTAGGGAGTGAGTCCTTACCCCAAGTGGAGGAGTTTAAGTACCTCGGGTTTTTGTTCGCGAGTGAGGGGACAATGGAGCGTGAGATTCTGAGAATCGGAGCAGCGGGGGCGGTGTTGCATTCACTTCACCGCACCGTTGTGACGAAAAGAGAGCTGAGCCGGAAGGCAAAGCTCTCGATCTACCGGTCAATCATTGTTCCTACTCTCTCCTATGGTCATGAAGGCTGGGTCATGACCGAAAGAACGAGATCACGGGTACAAGCGGATGAAATGGGTTTTCTCAGAAAGGTGGCTGGCCTCTCCCCTAGGGATAGGGTGAGAAGCTCAGTCATCCGAGAGGAACTCGGATTGTTGTAGTGTTAATGTGCCAGTTACCAGTCATGGATCAAGCATGTTGTAGTGTTAATGTGCCAGTTACCAGTCATGGATCAAGCATGTTGTAGTGTTAATGTGCCAGTTACCAGTCATGGATCAAGCATGTTGTAGTGTTAATGTGCCAGTTACCAGACATGGATCAAGCATATTGTAGTGTTAATGTGCCAGTTACCAGTCATGGATCAAGCATGTTGTAGTGTTAATGTGCCAGTTACCAGTCATGGATCAAGCAAGTTGTAGTGTTAATGTGCCAGTTACCAGTGTTGAGACATTTAAAGCGGAGAATGTACGGTTCCCTGGCGAAGGCGTCTTCATCTCCCGGCTGTTTGTCTTCATACTGCCAGGAAGTAACTAATTCCACCATATTTTCCCTTTCAGAACAAACAGTGAAACCTCAAAAAGTGCTGCTTTGAAAGTATAAAAACGTGCATTTAAATGAAATTACTGTGTACACCATCAATAATATGGACTATTGGAACGTACCTATAAAGAAACATATATTGCTCTTTGTAAGTGTCCCTTCCAAGACGACCGCTAACTTTCATAGTGTATCGGTGCTCTTTATTGGCCCTGTTTGGACGAGGACATAACATCTAATCAGACACATGTCAAACATAATATTCAGGAATGAAACATTTAAATCTATAGTGTAACATGTTCTGTGAAACAGAGACGTCACTTTTATAATTAGCATGACAGCTAACATGACATACTTATTTAATTCCTCCAGGAACTTGTTTACTACGGCCCCATTAACATCCACTACCTCCAGGACCACTAGCACGTCATAGCGAGATACAATCTGAGAAGAAGAACATGTTTGACTGTAGAACAACTCTTTATTTTCTTGAAAACTGTAAAATGTTTAGTTTTACAATCAGGAATAAAACCACCTGCCTACCTTTACAAGAATAGCAAGGATCTGTGGGTCTGAAAGCTTCTGCTTCCCAAACTTCTGGATGTTGAAAGATGCAATCTTCATGACTCCTGATGGAAAAGCTCCACATTTACAATCTACAGTTCTTCAGATTCCAACTTGGTGCATTCTATTTTTACTCATAATTATCTATACTATGAATTTAACATTAAAAGACAGTTTTCTTGTTTTTAAATATTTAAAAAAACTTTCCTGTAGTTCCACTTGCTTTTGGGGATAGTAGTTATCATGATTGTTGTGTGATTTTACCTTTATATGGATTTACCTTTATGATATATGGATTTACCTTTATGATATATGGATTTACCTTTATGATATATGGATTTACCTTTATGATATATGGTTTTACCTTTATGATATATGGATTTACCTTTATTATATATGGTTTTACCTTTATGATATATGGTTTTACCTTTATGATATATGGATTTACCTTTATGATATATGGATTTACCTTTATGATATATGGTTTTACCTTTATGATATATGGATTTACCTTTATGATATATGGATTTACCTTTATGATATATGGATTTACCTTTATGATATATGGATTTACCTTTATGATATATGGTTTTACCTTTATGATATATGGATTTACCTTTATGATATATGGATTTACCTTTATGATATATGGATTTACCTTTATGATATATGGTTTTACCTTTATGATATATGGATTTACCTTTATGATATATGGTTTTACCTTTATGATATATGGATTTACCTTTATGATATATGGATTTACCTTTATGATATATGGTTTTACCTTTATGATATATGGATTTACCTTTATGATATATGGATTTACCTTTATTATATATGGTTTTACCTTTATGATATATGGATTTACCTTTATTATATATGGTTTTACCTTTATGATATATGGATTTACCTTTATGATATATGGATTTACCTTTATGATATATGGTTTTACCTTTATGATATATGGATTTACCTTTATTATATATGGATTTACCTTTATGATATATGGTTTTACCTTTATGATATATGGATTTACCTTTATGATATATGGTTTTACCTTTATGATATATGGATTTACCTTTATGATATATGGTTTTACCTTTATGATATATGGATTTACCTTTATGATATATGGATTTACCTTTATGATATATGGTTTTACCTTTATGATATATGGTTTTACCTTTATGATATATGGTTTTACCTTTATGATATATGGTTTTACCTTTATGATATATGGATTTACCTTTATGATATATGGATTTACCTTTATTATATATGGATTTACCTTTATGATATATGGTTTTACCTTTATGATATATGGATTTACCTTTATTATATATGGTTTTACCTTTATGATATATGGATTTACCTTTATTATATATGGTTTTACCTTTATGATATATGGTTTTACCTTTATGATATATGGATTTACCTTTATGATATATGGTTTTACCTTTATGATATATGGTTTTACCTTTATGATATATCGATTTACCTTTATGATATTTGGTTTTACCTTTATGATAAATGGTTTTACCTTTATGATAAATGGTTTTACCTTTATGATAAATGGTTTTACCTTTATTATTATGGAACGCCATTTGCGTCAATATTAATTAGATAAATTCAGCTATGAAATAATAAATATAGCTATGAAATTAGGCAATAATTACATAAATACTTGTAAATATAAATGTATAAATCACTTAATATGTAATGAAATAGGTTTTATTTGCAAATTATGTTTTCCATAAGACAACATTTATTTATTTCGAGGGACTTGTATTTCACAATTCCAAATGTATTCATTTGAAGGCACTCCTTTTTCATAATAACACGTTTTTCATAAGATAACTTTTATTTATTACAGTGGACTGTTATTTTGAAATTTCCCATGTATTAATTTCAAGGCACTCGTTTTTCATAATGCCGTATTTATTTCATAATGACACATTTCCATTTGGTATATTAAAATGAATGGGGCGTGGAAATCCAATATGCGCTGAATGCAGAACGCAGGAGAAGGCCCTGGCTGCAGAACGCAGGACACGGTTTAACACGCAGCCCCTCCCACACGCAGCCCCTCCCACACGCAGCCCCTCCCACACGCAGCCCCTCCCACACGCAGCTCCTCCTACAAGGACCCACATGAACAATATACAATGGCCCTCATTTATCAAAAGTGCGTAGAAACGGGCGTATATGTTGGTGTAAGATTATGCTTACACTCTTCTCACCACCTGATTTATGAATGTGTGCGTACCTTTGAAATCCAGGTGTACGCAATACCTGCCCTTGATAAATGCCGCGGCTGAAAACGATCGTCATTGGAATAACACGCCCCTATATATTCAAGTATCCGCCTCCCCCACGCCCTCATTTTACGCCATGGACACACGGAAGACGGCAAAGAAGAGAAACTTCTCCGACGTGGATGATCAAATGACCTATCACAATGCATTATTTTACAGCACGTGTTTTGAAATAATTAGCATTTAATTTCATTTCACGTCACATGTATTGGGGTGTACAATAGTGATGGTGATGTGATGTGGAGTACCATTCATTCACATTAATAATTGCATGACAATTTGTAATATTATTATTATTTATGATTTTTATTATTAATGACGCTTATTGTTATTTAGGAGAAGAATGTCATTATTATTGTTTGTATTATTGTTATTATTATTTAAAAGAAGAATGTCATTATTATTATTTGTATTATTGTTATTATTATTTAAAAGAAGAAGAATGTCATTTTTATTATTTTGTCAGTCTGAATTATTTAGTGGTCGAAAGCCTTTCATTACTGAACCCATATTTTTTCACTGAACATATCATGCCCCTCATCTGGTGCAGAGAGACGAGTCTTTTTTTCTGCGCTCTGATCTCCTGCTCTGTGCCCTGCTCCGTGTCCGTCTCCACGCGAGTTCTCCGCATCCATCGCCGCCTGGATCATTTCTCGTGCGCGCTGCTTTATTTCTGCATCCAAGTAATGGTCTTTATAACGCGGATCAAGTACAGTCGTGATGAAGTGCAGAGGATCCGAATAGATCACAATATTTCGTCCGTATTGTTTCGGTGATAAAAGTATTTCGGTGCATCCCTAAAACATATGCTTACAAATCAAATGCTTTGGTAAAGTCACACAAATTAAACATTGAAGCCCATGTTGCACAAAAATAAACACTGAAGTTTATAATTACTATGTTGTTGTTGTTTTTACAGTGGGCCATAATATATCATATCTTTTAGTTTGTCGGTGCGTTTTGTGGTGTTAGGAATTGTTTTTCTGCGCATTTCCGCACTAACTCAAAACGTGCGTACATGTACACCACCTCCTGAGCTGGCGTAGGATTTGAGCGTGCCGTACGCCAACGTCCATATTGATAAATCTCAAAGTCACCGTGGTTTTGGGTGTACGCCAGGTGTACGCTGGAAATTTGGTGTACGCACTTTTGATAAATGCGATGCGATGTGATGGAACCCTTTCTGTTCTGGTTTGAACATAAACAGGACTATGATATGTTCTGTATGGAGGCAATGGACGTTCCAACACACAAGCCAGTCTTTATGATTGTAAACTCTAAAGGACAGTATTAACAGTAAAGTAACTTCTAAAATATCAACTATTTTAAGGTTACTGAAAAAAACAAATTGTGTAAGCCATATATAATGTAAACACTATTAAATAGGCCTAGTACCTTGTGCTTCACTAAAGAATGACCATTGATGTGGTTGTTAATAATAGTAGCATGTTTATTAGTTTTCTATTGTTTGTTACAATAGCATAAGGGACAGTCCAAAAGGTACAGTGATAAAGTTGACAGCTGCTGCATGTCTCATGTAATTGTTGCCATCCAATAAAACACTAGCGTATCTACACGTCAAAGTCAATACAACGCATAAAATAAGCAATAGGTTTTTAAGCAAACGTGTATAAATAACTGTTGGAGCTATTTCCTTGTTTCGTCATTAAGTTAATAATTAACTTACTTTATTTAGTTTCACTTTAGATAATTTGCATGATTATTTTATTAATTTAATATAGGCCTACAGAATGTCGATGTTATGTTTTGGTTAATTTGAGCATTTTGTTGGGACTTTTACTTTGATAGTACTGAGCACCTGTTTCGTATCTATATAATGACGGTTACAATTAGGACAGGTAGGCACTGGGAAAGGTTGTTGGTTTTTTACCAGGGAAAGAGAGGCTGCCAATACTAGCGTCGGCTTGCTGAAATGGGAAATAAACGGCATGAGCGAAATGTTTGCTTGGACATTGGACTTATTTTCCCCTGCGTAAGATTAAATCTTTAAGTGCCCCAGTGGCTGTTGATTCGATTTGGTTTATTTGTTTTCGATTTCGTTCTGGATTTAAGTTAAGGTTAAATAGCCACTACAATAACATTACCTTATTGTAAGCAACTAGCTAACTAACGTTCACATTGTCACTCTTTTCATAACATTCGGGCAGTTGTTGATTTTCTAAAAATGAACCACTACACTAGTAATATCAGATAACAGTAGGCTACAACATGATCAATGACAGTCTCACAATCTCATTTACTTCCAGGGTTTTTTTAGACAAATTTGATCGTCTTTCATAACAATGCCAATCCCGGTCCAGTCAATACTAACGCGCAATGAGCACGCGCATTGAGCAGTAAGTGGGAGGAGCTGCGTGTGGGAGGGGCTGCGTGTGGGAGGGGCTGCGTGTCCTGCGTTCGGCATTCAGCGCATATTGTAAATACATGGGGAATTGTGAAATACAAGTCCCTCAAAATAAATAAAAGTTGTCTTATGGAAAACATAATTTTGAAATTAAACCTATTTCTTTACATTAGAAGTGATTTATTTATATTTACACGTATTTATGTAATTATTGCCTAATTTCATAGATATATTTATTATTTCATAGCTGTATTTATCTATTTAATATTGACGCAAATGGCGTTCCGTATATTATATGTTATTTTAACTTTGTGAAATATGATTTTACCATCAATATATTATAATATATATTTGTATTGGTGGACTTCTACAACATAATTTATTGGTCAGTCAGCCTGGCTGTACTCTTAGTATTTGTGATCAGTCCTATCCTTCTAAAACCTGGGGTCGCCAGTCTAGCTAAAGGTAGAAGCAAAAAATGTAATGTTTCTATATTTATCAAAATGCATCATGTGGAGTCTGATATATTACATAAAGCGTTACACTAGATTACTATAGCAACTGCTTGACCCAATCATCGTACTACAGCCTGTGATTAACTCAATTATGTCTAAGTACTGCATGTATAAGCATGGCAACAGAGATTGAGTTTCATTAGGCTGTTACATTCATTCTGTTTCAATCAGGTATAAATAACTCTCAAAACCCTAACCCTAACCCAGATGGACTGAGTAAAACTGGATATATGCACAGATGAGCCAAAACATTATGACCTAAAAGGCCTTTGGTTCTCTGTGTGCCGCAATAACAACACTGACAGGTTGAGGCATGGATTCCTGTGTCCTGTGGTATCTGGCACTAATACATTACAGCAGATCCCTGAAGGTGTCCTGTGGTATCTGGCACTAATACATTAACAGTACATCCCTGAAGGTGTCCTGTGGTATCTGGCACTTAGACATTACAGCAGATCCCTGATGGTGTCCTGTGGTATCTGGCACTAATACATTACAGCAGATCCCGGAAGGTGTCCTGTGGTATCTGGCACCAAGACATTAAGACCCCTGAAGGTGTCCTCTGCTATCTGGCACCAATACATTAAGACCCCTGAAGGTGTCCTGTGGTATCTGGCACCAAGACATTAACAGTACATCCCTGAAGGTGTCCTGTGGTATCTGGCACTTAGACATTACAGCAGATCCCTGATGGTGTCCTGTGGTATCTGGCACTAATACATTACAGCAGATCCCGGAAGGTGTCCTGTGGTATCTGGCACCAAGACATTAAGACCCCTGGATGCGTCCTGTGGTATCTGGCACCAATACATTCAGACCCCTGAATGTGTCCTGTGGTATCTGGCACCAATACATTAAGACCCCTAAAGGTGTCCTGTGGTATCTGACACCAAGACATTAAGACCCCTGAAGGTGTCCTGTGGTATCTGGCACCAAGACATTAAGACACCTGAAGGTGTCCTGTGGTATCTGGCACCAAGACATTAAGACCCCTGAAGGTGTCCTGTGGTATCTGGCACCAAGACATTAAGACCCCTGAAGGTGTCCTGTGGTATCTGGCACCAAGACATTAAGACACCTGAAGGTGTCCTGTGGTATCTGGCACCAAGACATTAAGACCCCTGAAGGTGTCCTGTGGTATCTGGCACCAATACATTAAGACCCCTGAAGGTGTCCTGTGGTATCTGGCACCAAGACATTAAGACCCATGAAGGTGTCCTGTGGTATCTGGCACCAATACATTAAGACCCCTGGATGCGTCCTGTGGTATCTGGCACCAAGACATTAAGACCCCTGAAGGTGTCCTGTGGTATCTGGCACCAATACATTAAGACCCCTGGATGCGTCCTGTGGTATCTGGCACAATACATTAAGACCCCTGAATGTGTCCTGTGGTATCTGGCACCAATACATTAAGACCCCTGAATGTGTCCTGTGGTATCTGGCACCAAGACATTAAGACCCCTGAAGGTGTCCTGTGGTCTCTGGCACCAAGACATTAAGACCCCTGAAGGTGTCCTGTGGTATCTGGCACCAAGACATTAAGACACCTGAAGGTGTCCTGTGGTATCTGGCACCAAGACATTAAGACACCTGAAGGTGTCCTGTGGTATCTGGCACCAAGACATTAAGACACCTGAAGGTGTCCTGTGGTATCTGGCACCAATACATTAGCAGCTGTTCTGTTGTAAGCTCATAACACAAGCATGACCTAGTATTTGCTAACCCTGTAGTATTTGCTAACCCCTATCCCTGGAGAGCAGGCTAGCTTTACAACATTGCACCACTCCCCAGCATTTCATTGCAAAACCAAACTAGATTCAATAACAAAGTATTCCAATTATTTCAAAGAGGGAGCATTATAAATAAGTTGCAACCCTAAACCTAACCCATAACTTACTTTATATTAGCAAATTTGATTTACCTGAATGTATGATCTGCTCTGTGCCGATATTGGGTTGACAACAACACGGCCCTTGTTAAACAATGAACAGCAACTGCACTTTTAAGATAGTCATCTAGTGACCACATGGCACCTGATAGGATGAAAGTTGTCTGCTAAGCCCCGCCCCATATAGATCAAGAGGGACACTCAGCCAGGCATGCTGACACTTGTACTCACAGCACAGCAAAACATTTCAGCAAGTCAACACATTTATAGAATTTTACACATTTTCTTCAACAATCAGCAGCCTTAGTTTTCGTCTGTTCAAGTATACTCAAGTTCTGCTATCCAAGTTGAAAAAGCAAGTGGGGTGTTGCTCCACACTTAATAGTACAGGAGACACTTAGCAAGTTAAAACAGGTTTAACAGGGGAAGTGGTAGTATGTTATATGTTATATTATGAACTATGGCCTCACATGCTGTACATATGTTAAACATGACATGTGTCAAACTGAAGGCCCGCGGGCCAAATCAGGCCCAGCAGCTTATGTCATGTGGTCAATGAGAGAATCAGAATCAGAAAGTGTTTTATTTGCCAAGTTTGTTTTCACGAACAATACATATATCTAGGACCATTTCTGCAACATTTATTTTCCACATTGAAATACAAATACTAACAATATGAACAATACAAGAAAGAGAGCCATGCCTAGCTAGAATATGCAGTGTTTCATATTATACTGGTAGGGTGGACTACACCGGACTATACTGGCAGGGTGGACAATACTGGTAGAGTGGACTATACTGGACTATACTGGTAGGGTGGACTATACTGGTAGAGTGGACTATACTGGACTATACTGGTAGGGTGGACTATACTGGACTATACTGGACTATACTGGTAGGGTGGACTATACTGGGCTATACTGGCAGGGTGGACTATACTGGTAGGGTGGACTATACTGGACTATACTGGTAGGGTGGACTATACTGGTAGAGTGGACTATACTGGACTATACTGGTAGGGTGGACTATACTGGACTATACTGGACTATACTGGTAGGGTGGACTATACTGGACTATACTGGCAGGGTGGACAATACTGGTAGAGTGGACTATACTGGACTATACTGGTAGGGTGGACTATACTGGACTATACTGGACTATACTGGTAGGGTGGACTATACTGGACTATACTGGCAGGGTGGACAATACTGGTAGAGTGGACTATACTGGACTATACTGGTAGGGTGGACTATACTGGACTATACTGGACTATACTGGTAGGGTGGACTATACTGGGCTATACTGGCAGGGTGGACTATACTGGTAGAGTGGACTATACTGGACTATACTGGTAGGGTGGACTATACTGGACTATACTGGTAGGGTGGACTATACTGGTAGGGTGGACTATGCTGGGCTAAACTGGCAGGGTGGACTATACTAGTAGGGTGGACTATACTGGACTATACTGGTAGGGTGGACTATACTGGTAGGGTGGACTATACTGGGCTATACTGGCAGGGTGGACTATACTGGTAGGGTGGACTATACTGGGCTATACTGGCAGGGTGGACTATACTGGTAGAGTGGACTATACTGGACTATACTGGTAGGGTGGACTATACTGGACTATACTGGTAGGGTGGACTATACTGGTAGGGTGGACTATACTGGGCTATACTGGCAGGGTGGACTATACTGGTAGGGTGGACTATACTGGGCTATACTGGCAGGGTGGACAATACTGGTAGAGTGGACTATACTGGACTATACTGGCAGGGTGGACTATACTGGACTATACTGGACTATACTGGTAGGGTGGACTATACTGGACTATACTGGCAGGGTGGACAATACTGGTAGAGTGGACTATACTGGACTATACTGGTAGGGTGGACTATACTGGACTATACTGGTAGGGTGGACTATACTGGACTATACTGGTAGGGTGGACTATACTGGTAGAGTGGACTATACTGGACTATACTGGTAGGGTGGACTATACTGGACTATACTGGTAGGGTGGACTATACTGGTAGGGTGGACTATACTGGGCTAAACTGGCAGGGTGGACTATACTAGTAGGGTGGACTATACTGGACTATACTGGTAGGGTGGACTATACTGGTAGGGTGGACTATACTGGGCTATACTGGCAGGGTGGACTATACTGGTAGGGTGGACTATACTGGGCTATACTGGCAGGGTGGACTATACTGGTAGAGTGGACTATACTGGACTATACTGGTAGGGTGGACTATACTGGACTATACTGGTAGGGTGGACTATACTGGTAGGGTGGACTATACTGGACTATACTGGCAGGGTGGACTATACTAGTAGGGTGGACTATACTGGACTATACTGGTAGGGTGGACTATACTGGACTATACTGGTAGGGTGGACTATACTGGTAGAGTGGACTATACTGGACTATACTGGTAGGGTGGACTATACTGGACTATACTGGTAGGGTGGACTATACTGGACTATACTGGTAGGGTGGACTATACTGGACTATACTGGTAGGGTGGACTATACTGGTAGGGTGGACTATACTGGACTATACTGGTAGGGTGGACTATACTGGTAGGGTGGACTATACTGGACTATACTGGTAGGGTGGACTATACTGGACTAGGGTGGACTATACTGGACTATACTGGTAGGGTGGACTATACTGGACTATACTGGTAGGGTGGACTATACTGGTAGGGGTGGACTATACTGGTAGGGTGGACTAGGTGGACTGGACTATACTGGTAGGGTGGACTATACTGGTAGGGTGGACTATACTGGACTACTATACTGGTAGGGTGGACTATACTGGACTATACTGGTAGGGTGGACTATACTGGACTATACTGGCAGGGTGGACTATACTGGTAGGGTGGACTATACTGGACTATACTGGTAGGGTGGACTATACTGGACTATACTGGTAGGGTGGACTATACTGGTAGGGTGGACTATACTGGACTATACTGGTAGGGTGGACTATACTGGTAGGGTGGACTATACTGGACTATACTGGTAGGGTGGACTATACTGGTAGGGTGGACTATACTGGACTATACTGGTAGGGTGGACTATACTGGACTATACTGGCAGGGTGGACAATACTGGTAGAGTGGACTATACTGGTAGGGTGGACTATACTGGACTATACTGGCAGGGTGGACTATACTGGTAGGGTGGACTATACTGGTATACTGGGGTGGACTATACTGGACTATACTGGTAGGGTGGACTATACTGGTAGGGTGGACTATACTGGACTATACTGGCAGGGTGGACTATACTGGGGTGGACTATACTGGTAGGGGGTGGACTATACTGGTAGGGTGGACTATACTGGACTATACTGGTAGGGTGGACTATACTGGACTATACTGGCAGGGTGGACTATACTGGACTATACTGTATACTAGTAGGGTGGACTATACTGGACTATACTGGTAGGGTGGACTATACTGGTAGAGTGGACTATACTGGACTATACTGGTAGGGTGGACTATACTGGACTATACTGGTAGGGTGGACTATACTGGACTATACTGGTAGGGTGGACTATACTGGTAGGGTGGACTATACTGGACTATACTGGTAGGGTGGACTATACTGGACTATACTGGTAGGGTGGACTATACTGGACTATACTGGTAGGGTGGACTATACTGGTAGGGTGGACTATACTGGACTATACTAGTAGGGTGGACTATACTGGACTATACTGGTAGGGTGGACTATACTGGACTATACTGGTAGGGTGGACTATACTGGACTATACTAGTAGGGTGGACTATACTGGTAGGGTGGACTATACTGGACTATACTGTAGGGTGGACTATACTGGACTATACTGGTAGGGTGGACTATACTGGACTATACTGGTAGGGTGGACTATACTGGACTATACTAGTAGGGTGGACTATACTGGACTATACTGGCAGGGTGGACTATACTGGACTATACTAGTAGGGTGGACTATACTGGACTATACTGGTAGGGTGGACTATACTGGTAGGGTGGACTATACTGGACTATACTGGTAGGGTGGACTATACTGGACTATACTAGTAGGGTGGACTATACTGGACTATACTGGTAGGGTGGACTATACTGGACTATACTAGTAGGGTGGACTATACTGGTGGACTATACTGGTAGGGTGGACTATACTGGTAGGGTGGACTATACTGGACTATACTGGTAGGGTGGACTATACTGGACTATAGGTAGGACGTGGACTATACTGGTAGGGTGGACTATACTGGTAGGGTGGACTATACTGGACTATACTGGCAGGGTGGACTATACTGGACTATACTAGTAGGGTGGACTATACTGGACTATACTGGTAGGGTGGACTATACTGGTAGGGTGGACTATACTGGACTATACTGGTAGGGTGGACTATACTGGTAGGGTGGACTATACTGGACTATACTAGTAGGGTGGACTATACTGGACTATACTGGTAGGGTGGACTATACTGGACTATACTAGTAGGGTGGACTATACTGGACTATACTGGTAGGGTGGACTATACTGATAGGGTGGCCCTCATTAACAGGTTAGCTCAGTAAACTGTTGTATAATATTAATAATATGATTATCTGCTTGGTGTGAGAAACCAGCTGTACAGGAAGAAGCCAAACAGCAAACATGTGGTTTAGAGACTTCCGTTTTCATTTGAAGTCAGACAAACAGTGTTCTGCATTTTTATAGCACCAGCATAACTAATTCATTCACCAAAATCTGCTGAACACTGTGAGCAGATCAAAATAGACTTAGTTTGTATGGTCAGACATTGCAAACCGACAAAGTTCAGCCAAAACATTATAACTACTCACAGGTGATGCAAATAACGTTACTGTAATCATCTCCTAACAAGGGGACATGTAAATAGTTTTTTAGATTTATATGCACATTGTTTCTAATTGAATCCATCTAATGCATAATAGATCAACAAATGCATGTTAGGATATTGTTGCATACATTGTGTAAACTGTATGTTTATTGATTTAAGAACAGTTTTTTCAAAATAATTATCAGGCGTGTAATAATTCTACTTGTGTATATAAAACCATGAAACAAAAGTGTTTTGTCACCACCTAGTGTCCACAAGATACAGACAAGGGTCTGGCATTTCAACAGAAGTCTGTTGGTTTGTTTATTGTAAAATTAACTTCATTAGTCGATAACTTTTATGTTCATTTACAATAATAAAACAGTGCAGCCCAGCAGAAATAAATAAAATCATGACATGCACAAAAACATCCTGAACATGTTTATTTTCATGCAGTTATTACAACATTGTCCAGCAATATCTAACATCACAACGTAGAATCTCCATGCTCCTAGTCCCATCAGATAACATCGGTCACAGGACAACATCTCCATGCTCCTAGTCCCATCAGATACCATCGGTCACAGGACAACATCTCCATGCTCCTAGTCCCATCAGATACCATCGGTCACAGGACAACATCTCCATGTTCCTAGTCCCATCAGATACCATCGGTCACAGGACAACATCTCCATGCTCCTAGTCCCATCAGATACCATTGGTTACAGGTTCGGTATAATCTAACCAATCAAACTGTTCTGCTTCTCATGTCCATTCACTTTAAACCGGAAAGGACTAGAAAATAAATTATAGTCCCTATTTATTTGTCATGTAACCCTGCTCAGATCGTGCTGGTAATTGACGTTCCGTAACGTCTGAACTATATTCTACGAATCACATTTTATTTCATAGAAATCTTTTAGTCAATGTTACGTACAAAAATGTTGTATGTAAGCAAACAGTAATTGACTGTCTGAGGAGAAAAATCAACCCACATTGTTTTATTATTCTGGTGCCACCAATCACATGTCATGCATGACACGTCTCAGCAGAGGAACGTGACCCTACGACTGGTCAGGTCATGTGATCAGGAAACCCTGTTGGCTGCATCATGTACCTTCGAAAGCAACATGTTAATCATCAGCATCTTCCCCATAAAATACTCTTTCCACTATATTTTATACTGGAGTTCAGCCAGATAGTTTTATCAGGTACTATCATCTTTTTAAATTATTATTTACAATACTCTTACCTGTCATAGTTTTTAATTATTGAAGACATCTTAGGGGATTCAGAAGGACATGAAGAGTACATTAGCAATGTTTTACCCTACCACAAAAATATCTTTATTTACATATGTTTGATAGTGAGTTGTTTTTGGTGACATCCTGTTTTGTTATTGCCCTCCTGTAGCTTCCCATATGTAGTATTAAAAACAAGTTAATATTTTCTAACTGCAAATGTTTTTAATGTTTCACAATGCTAGTTTCAGTGTAGGTCAGTGAATGAATTCACATAAATCACTCATCTGCTTATCTAGTGGGGAAAGTCATTTGTCAGCTCCAGCAGGTCAAACTTAGATGGGATGCTTCTAAACGAGAGCTCACTAGTGTTGACGGATTATTGCATTGTCATTAAATCAACAGAAGAAATACAGGAAACTAAATTAAAATACGATAATATAAACATTTGACATTTTTGTAAGGCAATAATCAGGCTTAGTCAAACACTGTTGTTTAGGTAAGTGACATCATCAGTTAATTACATCAGTTAGTCATCCATAGCTGACCAGGATATTATTCCAGTCCTTCTAACAGTAGTACAGTACATTCATAACAAATATTGCAGGCTTCGTCACGACAATCCATCCTTCAACAGGTTTTAACTATAATTGACACAGCCAGTCTGTCCTAATCCAGACAAAGGGAGTGCTGTTGGGTTCAACTGGACTGTAGTCATCCAGTCTGTCCTAATCCAGACTATGGGGCTGCTGTGGGGTTCAACTGGACTGTAGTCATCCAGTCTGTCCTAATCCAGACTAAGGGAGTGCTGTGGGGTTCAACTGGACTGTAGTCATCCAGTCTGTCCTAATCCAGACTAAGGGAGTGCTGTGGGGTTCAACTGGACTGTAGTCATTCAGTCTGTCCTAATCCAGACTAAAGGAGTGCTGTGGGGTTCAACTGGACTGTAGTCATTCAGTCTGTCCTAATCCAGACTAAGGGAGTGCTGTGGGGTTCAACTGGACTGTAGTCATTCAGTCTGTCCTAATCCAGACTAAGGGAGTGCCATTCAGATCCTTGTTGTGGTTTTTGATGACATCAGGAGGTCCCATCGCTCCAATGTGTTGCCCACTCCTTTGTTTGAAAGATCTCTGCCTTGTGTTCATTTTGTTGGAACTGGGGTCGGTCCTGACGGGAAATCTTCACTGCATTGTACTGTGGCACTTTCTCTTTATACTGGGCCCGATGAAAGAAACCACACTGAGAGGAGAGACAATCAGAAAGGGTTGGACAGAGAGAAAAGAGACAATCAGAAAGGGTTGGACAGAGAGAAAAGAGACAATCAGAAAGGGTTGGACAGAGAGAAAAGAGACAATCAGAAAGGGTTGGACAGAGAGAAAAGAGACAATCAGAAAGGGTTGGACAGAGAGAAAAGAGACAATCAGAAAGGGTTGGACAGAGAGAAAAGAGACAATCAGAAAGGGTTGGACGGAGAGAAAAGAGACAATCAGAAAGGGTTGGACGGAGAGAAAAGAGACAATCAGAAAGTGTTGGACAGAGAGAAAAGAGACAATCAGAAAGTGTTGGACAGAGAGAAAAGAGACAATCAGAAAGTGTTGGACAGAGAGAAAAGAGACAGTCAGAAAGGGTTGGACAGAGAGAAAAGAGACAATCAGAAAGGGTTGGACAGAGAGAAAAGAGACAATCAGAAAGGGTTGGACGGAGAGAAAAGAGACAATCAGAAAGGGTTGGACGGAGAGAAAAGAGACAATCAGAAAGGGTTGGACGGAGAGAAAAGAGACAATCAGAAAGGGTTGGACAGAGAGAAAAGAGACAATCAGAAAGGGTTGGACAGAGAGAAAAGAGACAATAATAAAAAGGTGGACATTTAATGGGAAAGAGAGGATGTGGAGAGAGCAGAAAATAGAGGAATGAAATCTGCACCATTTTGAGGATATTAGCTTTCTGAAACCTTGTGCAACAAAAACAAACTCATTAGTGCAGCATTTCAAAAACAAAGATATTCTTGTCATTTCACCACACCATTAAACAGGGAACAAGTTCATTCTGGCATTTTAATATTAATAGGAGATCAGATGAAATGAGAATGTCAATAAAATAGGAAGGACAATCTCCTCAGAGTTCCTAAACATAACTCCTAAAACTCCAGGATGAACTGTTTCACATCAAAAGCCTCCGCACACAGCTGGCTAGTAAAGAGCAAGCCTGGATGCTTTACCGATTGGGCAGGGGAGAGGAGAGCTCAACTCTATTGGTCAGATGCCTGCTTCTCCACCTCAGAAGGCTGGACTTGCTTATGAGCACGGTAGTATTCTGTCTCATACTGAGGACGATGCTCACTACGCTTGAAGAACCCACACTGGGGTTAGAGAGGATAAAGGAAAAGAGAAAGGGAGGAAAGAAGGAGAGCCAGTGGAAGAAAAGGAAAGAGGGAGGAGGCAGAAAGGTAGAGAGCAGGGGGTATCCCAGAGATGTAGGGAAGAGCAGATAGACAGCGAATGAAAATGCAGTGATGTCTACATGTGTCTATGTAATGCCTATATGAGTATATATGATGTCTAGTATATGTGATGCCTATATGAGTATATCTGATGCCTATATGAGTACATATGATGTCTATATGAGTATATATGATGCCTATATGAGTATATATGATGTCTATATGAGTACATATGATGTCTAGTATATGTGATGCCTATATGAGTATATATGATGCCTATATGAGTACATATGATGTCTATATGAGTACATATGATGTCTATATATGAGTAAATATGATGTCTATATGAGTATATATGATGTCTATATGATGTCTATATGAGTATATATGATGTCTATATGAGTATATATATGAGGTCTGTATGAGTATATATACAGTCCCTGACAAAAGTCTTGTCGCTTATCTATTTTCTAGAAACACCTGCTATTAACCAGACTTTTAATTAATCAATTGGTGTTAGAAATAGCTCATATAAAAAGCTAAAACGTTCCCAAATGATGTTTAATGCACAGAAATGAATTAGTTTCACTGAAAAAATATGTATCATTTAATCAAGACAGAAAGGTCAAATTTTGGCAAGACAAAAGTTTTGTCGCCTATACAGAAATTGAACACATTTACTGCAAATACAAAAATATGTCAGCAAATTAAGTAGTGGTGCTGTGAGGTCCAAATTGAATATCTTGTATGACTTCCATGAGCTTGAAGGACTGCATCCATGCGGTTTGGCAAGGATGCATACAATTTATTGATGAAGTCATCAGGAATAGCAAAGAAAGCAGTCTTGCATGCCTCCCAGAGTTCATCAATATACTTTGGTTTCGTCTTCCATGCTTCCTCTTTCATCCTACCCCACATATGCTCAATGATGTTTATGTCTGGTGACTGGGCTGGCCAATCCTGGAGCATCTTGATCTTCTTCACCTTGAGGAACTTTGATGTGGAGATGGAAGTATGTGATGGTGCAACATCCTGCTGCAGAATTTGTCCTATTTTATGGATGGGAATATAAGAGGTAGCTAAGATTTCTTGGTATTTTAGACTATTGATGTTGCCTTCCACCCTGCAGATCTCTTGCACACCCCATACTGGAAGTAACCCCAGACCATGATTTTTCCGCCACCAAAATTGTTTTCTGGGTGAATCTCGGATCCATGCGGGCTCCAGTAGGTGTCCTGCAATATTTGCGGTGACTGTGGTGTAATTCAACAGAAGATTCATCTGAAAAATCCACCTTCTTCCACTTTTCCAGCGTCCATCCTTTTAGGAGGCTGTGGGCCTTGGAAATGCAACACGGTTTTTCAATTGTCTTTTGTTTAGGGCTGGCTTCTGGGCACTGATTCGACCATGGAGGCCATTTTGAGACAGAATCCGACAAACTGTTCTGGTTGAAACAGGGACTTCAGGTGCCCAGGTCTCATGGAGCTCTGCTGCAGTGGAAAATGGGCTGGCCTTGGATTTTCGAGCCAACAAACGATCCTCTCCAGCAGTTGTCTTGAGGGGTCTGCCTGACCTGGGCTTGTCAAAAACGTCTCCAGTGTCTTCAGATGTTTTTTTTATCCTCTGTACTTGACGCTGAGACACATTGAAGGTGTCTGCCACATCAGCAGTGGATCTGGTCTTCAGCCTCTTGATAATCAAAACTTTAGTCTCAGGGTGAAACTTAGGCATGTTTGCAGAGGTCTAGTTGCAGTTGATGTGAAGGTCTAGTGTACTGTGGTTGTTTTTATACACACCTGAGACCTAATTGATCCATTATTAGTCACAGGTGAAGCTCATATGACAAGGCGACAACACTTATGTCTTTGCAAAAATTGACTCAATGGGCTTTACCAAGCTGTGAATATTAGAATACTTTTTGACAGTTTAATTTTGCACTGAAACATTATTACAAAAGCTGTTGGGATTAAAATGAGCCATTTCTTGTAAAAACATCTTGATTAGAAATATATTTCAGCGGCACTTCAGGTCAATTTGTACACAAGCGACAAGACTTTTGTCAGGGACTGTATGAGGTATGTATGAGTATATATATATATGAGGTCTGTATGAGTATATATATGAGGTCTCTAGGAGTATATATGAGGTCTGTAGGAGTATATATGATGTCTGTATGAGTATATATGATGTCTGTATGAGTATATATGATGTCTATATGAGTATATATGATGTCTATATGAGTATATATGATGTCTATATGAGTATATATGATGTCTATATGAGTATATATGAGGTCTATATTAATGTCATTATGAATCTATGATGCAGCTGTACCTTCCACAGTAAGCAGACCAGCAGTGCTAGAACCAGGATGCCTGCCAGGATGGCTATAAGGATCCACCACCAGGGAACCCAGTACTGATCAGCCAGACCAATCTCTGGGTAGATCATCACTGGAACCTACGTGGTTAACACAACAGAAAATGGAACCTACACGGTTAACACAACAGGACATGGAGCCTACATGGTTAACACAACAGAACATGGAACCTACACGGTTAACACAACAGAACATGGAACCTACACGGTTAACACAACAGAACATGGAACCTGGTTAACGCAACAGAACATGGAACCTACACGGTTAACACAACAGAACATGGAACCTACACGGTTAACACAACAGAACATGGAACCTACACAGTTAACACAACAGAACATGGAACCTACACGGTTAACACAACAGAACATGGAACCTACACGGTTAACACAACAGAACATGGAACCTACACGGTTAACACAACAGAACATGGAACCTACACGGTTAACACAACAGAACATGGAACCTGGTTAACCCAACAGGATATGGAACCTACACGGTTAACACAACAGAACATGGAACCTACATGGTTAACACATCAGAACATGGAACCTGGTTAACCCAGCAGGATATGGAACCTACATGGTCTGAAATCCTCAAACCAGCCTGTCTGGCACCAACAACTATGTCATGTTTAAAGTCACTTAAATCACTTTTCTTCCCCATTCTGATGCTTAGTTTGAGCTTCAGAAGAAAGTCTTGATCATGTCTACATCCATTGGGTTTCAATTAATTGGGGTGCGTTAACGAGCAGTTTGGAAGGTGAACCTAATGGAGTGGATTTGTTACCTGTGCTACAGCATCTTTCAGAACCAGATGTTTGATGCTTGGCTTGACTGTAATGTTGACTCTGACCAGGAGCTCCAGAGCACTGACTGAGGGAAACTCCTAAGAGAGAAGACAACAATTATAGTCTTAACCATAACATGTAAAGCTAACTATGATTATAACTAACTAAGATATAATTGCATGATTGCCTAGTCCTACTATGTGGTTGTTTTCACCTCCAGGAAGGTGCTGTTCCACAGGCGTCCCTGGATCTTCAAAACAGCAGATTCTGAAAAGCTGGGAAGAGGACACTGGAGAAGGCCACAATGTGCTGAACCCAGCAGGCAGTCCTGCAGATGGGCCATGGGAATAGCAGAGTCAGTATTCAAGAAATCTCTCATATAGATAGAATTCAGTTCTCAAATGACATGTTTAGTATACATTCCTATTACTGCAATTATGCAATTGAACTGAAATATGTTTTTCATTGGTTTAGCCCTAACCCAATCTCCATCTTAATATACTCACCAGTTTGAGGGACTTGCGTCTCTCTGAGACGGACACAGCTGGAGAGTTCCTACCCAGAATGCTTTTTGTCATCACATATTCCTCCTCCTCCGGGTGGGACCTCCCTTTTCTTCTGAGCTGTGTACAAAAACAGAAAACATTATTTTTGAAATACACAGTATACGGTCAGATTTCTGCACTTCACTGAATTCAAGAAAGAGATGTCAAAAGGCAGAACGCCCACAAATCAGCAGGACTATACTCCATCTCTCCAGCCACCCTTAAGCATTGTGCTGACCAGCTGTCTCCAGTGTTCACCGTCATCTTCAACACCTCCATGGAGACATGCCACGTACCAACCTGTCTTAAGGCCTCCATCATCTTCCCGGTGCCTAAAAAGCCAAGGCCAGCAGGGCATAATGACTACAGATCCGTCGCGCTGACATCAGACCCTCTACAGTTTGCCTACAGAGCCAACCGGTCGGTGGACGATGCAGTCAACATGGCCCTCCACTTCACCCTCCAGCACCTGGACTCTCCTGCAACATACGCTAGGATCCTGTTTGTGGACTTCAGCTCCGCCTTCAACACCATCATCCCTGCCCTTCTACAAAACAAGCTCACCCAGCTCAACGTACCAGACTCCACCTGCAGGTGGATCACAGACTTCCTGACAGGAAGCAGTGTTTTAAGTTAGTGACACAAGTCTCTGTCTCCCAGTCCATTAGCTTCGGGACCCCACAGGGCTGCGTCCTTTCTCCTCTGCTCTTCTCCCTGTACACCAACAGCTTCACCTCAAGTCATCTGTCTGTCAAGCTCCTGAAGTTTGCGGACCACACCACCCTCATTGGGCTCATCTCCGGTGGGGACGAGTCCGACTACAGGCTGGAAGCTGACAACCTGGTGACCTGGTGTAGCCAGAACAACTTAGAGCTCTTAGAGCCAGAACAACTTAGAGCACTCCGGCAGAAGGCGTCGGTCCATCAGGACCAACACCTAACGCCATAAAAACAGTTTCTTTCCATGTGCTACTGGCCTCCTCAACAAGGCCAGGGGTGCACACAGGCCTTGAACTATTACCCATTTTCATTGCCTGATTTGCACTACAATATTTGCTCTATTGCACTGTTATTTATCTGTATATTGTTTAGCATCTTGTATATTACTATCCTTCTACCCCCTCAGACCCTTTGTATAATGTAATGTATAATGTGTTCTATTTATATGTTTTATGTACGCACCTTCCTGCCAATGTAAATTCCTTGTCTGTTAACACATTCATGGCAATTACACATTTTTCAGATTCTGAATCTGATTCAACATCTTCAAATAGTGGATCTACAGTACCTTTAGGCCTGAAGTCTGTGGGTTGTTCTCAGAAGGAGAGCTGTGGGAGAACTTGAGTGGGTTGATGGCTGTGTGTGAGGTACAGTGTGTTTCAGGGTGATCCAGGAAGTGAACAGCAGTTGGATACAGGAGCCACTTCCCATTGGACAGCTCATAAGGCCACATGATGTTGAGGAAGGCAGAGCCAAGAGACTGTTTGGAGGGTGCAGTGTTGGTCACCTGATCACATCAGGGAGGAATAAATAAATAAACAAATAGGATCAATATCTCATTATTGTTTGGAATCACGTCTAAAAAGTCACAAAAGTTTTCAGAATTGTAATCAATTCACATAGTCTTGAACATATAACATATATGAAATAATCCTTAATCTGCATATAACATCATGGTATAGTATGACATCATCATAACGTATGACAGGTGATCCCAACTTGACATGAAGTCATCATAATGTATGACAGGTGATCCCAACTTGACATGAAGTCATCATAACGTATGACAGGTGATCCCAACTTGACATGAAGTCATCATAACGTATGACAGGTGATCCCAACTTGACATGAAGTCATCATAACGTATGACAGGTGATCCCAACTTGACATGAAGTCATCATAACGTATGACAGGTGATCCCAACTTGACATGAAGTCATCATAACGTATGACAGGTGATCCCAACTTGACATGAAGTCATCATAACGTATGACAGGTGATCCCAACTTGACATGAAGTCATCATAACGTATGACAGGTGATCCCAACTTGACATGAAGTCATCATAACGTATGACAGGTGATCCCAGCTTGACATCTTTGTATTCCTATATGTTTTTCTCTTACTGTGAACTCAAACTCCACAGCACTCCCCACGTCTTCCAGAGTCTCCATGGCACTCTCACCCTTCACAGCTCCACTGAAGAACAACTGATGAGGTCTGGCAAGCCTAGATGAGCAGGCAGACAGACGGTTAGGGGCAGCTGCTGGATAAGGTCTCATGTTACCACTGTTTATAGATACAGACAAAGTATATTTAGTTTTCTTCAGTCATGCCTGATCTATTATGATGTCACGAAATAAGGAAGGAAAGCAGGGAGAATAAAAATGGACTGAAGGGAGTAGGTAAAAAAGATACATTTCAGAAAGTACTGATTCTTAGCAGTGGGTCCAGAGTGCAGTACCTACCCACTAACAGAAGTTATGGTACTGATAGCAGTGGGTCCAGAGTGCAGTACCTACCCACTAACAGAAGTTATGGTACTGATAGCAGTGGGTCCAGAGTGCAGTACCTACCCACTAACAGAGGTTATGGTACTGATAGCAGTGGGTCCAGAGTGCAGTACCTACCCACTAACAGAGGTTATGGTACTGATAGCAGTGGGTCCAGAGTGCAGTACCTACCCACTAACAGAGGTTATGGTACTGATAGCAGTGGGTCCAGAGTGCAGTACCTACCCACTAACAGAGGTTATGGTACTGATAGCAGTGGGTCCAGAGTGCAGTACCTACCCACTAACAGAGGTTATGGTACTGATAGCAGTGGGTCCAGAGTGCAGTACCTACCCACTAACAGAGGTTATGGTACTGATAGCAGTGGGTCCAGAGTGCAGTACCTACCCACTAACAGAGGTTATGGTACTGATAGCAGTGGGTCCTAGCAGTGCAGTACCTACCCACTAACAGAAGTTATGGTACTGATAGCTGTGGGTCCAGAGTGCAGTACCTACCCACTAACAGAAGTTATGGTACTGACAGCAGTGGGTCCAGAGTGCAGTACCTACCCACTAACAGAGGTTATGGTACTGATAGCAGTGGGTCCAGAGTGCAGTACCTACCCACTAACAGAGGTTATGGTACTGATAGCAGTGGGTCCAGAGTGCAGTACCTACCCACTAACAGAGGTTATGGTACTGATAGCAGTGGGTCCAGAGTGCAGTACCTACCCACTAACAGAGGTTATGGTACTGATAGCAGTGGGTCCTAGCAGTGCAGTACCTACCCACTAACAGAGGTTATGGTACTGATAGCAGTGGGTCCAGAGTGCAGTACCTACCCACTAACAGAGGTTATGGTACTGATAGCTGTGGGTCCAGAGTGCAGTACCTACCCACTAACAGAGGTTATGGTACTGATAGCAGTGGGTCCAGAGTGCAGTACCTACCCACTAACAGAGGTTATGGTACTGATAGCAGTGGGTCCAGAGTGCAGTACCTACCCACTAACAGAGGTTATGGTACTGATAGCAGTGGGTCCAGAGTGCAGTACCTACCCACTAACAGAGGTTATGGTACTGATAGCAGTGGGTCCTAGCAGTGCAGTACCTACCCACTAACAGAAGTTATGGTACTGATAGCTGTGGGTCCAGAGTGCAGTACCTACCCACTAACAGAAGTTATGGTACTGATAGCAGTGGGTCCAGAGTGCAGTACCTACCCACTAACAGAGGTTATGGTACTGATAGCAGTGGGTCCAGAGTGCAGTACCTACCCACTAACAGAGGTTATGGTACTGATAGCAGTGGGTCCAGAGTGCAGTACCTACCCACTAACAGAGGTTATGGTACTGATAGCAGTGGGTCCAGAGTGCAGTACCTACCCACTAACAGAAGTTATGGAACTGATAGCAGTGGGTCCAGAGTGCAGTACCTACCCACTAACAGAGGTTATGGTACTGATAGCAGTGGGTCCAGAGTGCAGTACCTACCCACTAACAGAAGTTATGGTACTGATAGCAGTGGGTACAGAGTGCAGTACCTACCCACTAACAGAGGTTATGGTACTGATAGCAGTGGGTCCAGAGTGCAGTACCTACCCACTAACAGAGGTTATGGTACTGATAGCAGTGGGTCCAGAGTGCAGTACCTACCCACTAACAGAGGTTATGGTACTGATAGCAGTGGGTCCAGAGTGCAGTACCTACCCACTAACAGAGGTTATGGTACTGATAGCAGTGGGTCCAGAGTGCAGTACCTACCCACTAACAGAAGTTATGGTACTGACAGCAGTGGGTCCAGAGTGCAGTACCTACCCACTAACAGAGGTTATGGTACTGATAGCAGTGGGTCCAGAGTGCAGTACCTACCCACTAACAGAGGTTATGGTACTGATAGCAGTGGGTCCAGAGTGCAGTACCTACCCACTAACAGAGGTTATGGTACTGATAGCAGTGGGTCCAGAGTGCAGTACCTACCCACTAACAGAGGTTATGGTACTGATAGCAGTGGGTCCAGAGTGCAGTACCTACCCACTAACAGAAGTTATGGTACTGATAGCAGTGGGTCCAGAGTGCAGTACCTACCCACTAACAGAGGTTATGGTACTGATAGCAGTGGGTCCAGAGTGCAGTACCTACCCACTAACAGAAGTTATGGTACTGATAGCAGTGGGTCCAGAGTGCAGTACCTACCCACTAACAGAGGTTATGGTACTGATAGCAGTGGGTACAGAGTGCAGTACCTACCCACTAACAGAGGTTATGGTACTGATAGCAGTGGGTCCAGAGTGCAGTACCTACCCACTAACAGAGGTTATGGTACTGATAGCAGTGGGTCCAGAGTGCAGTACCTACCCACTAACAGAGGTTATGGTACTGATAGCAGTGGGTCCAGAGTGCAGTACCTACCCACTAACAGAGGTTATGGTACTGATAGCAGTGGGTCCAGAGTGCAGTACCTACCCACTAACAGAAGTTATGGTACTGACAGCAGTGGGTCCAGAGTGCAGTACCTACCCACTAACAGAGGTTATGGTACTGATAGCAGTGGGTCCAGAGTGCAGTACCTACCCACTAACAGAGGTTATGGTACTGATAGCAGTGGGTCCAGAGTGCAGTACCTACCCACTAACAGAGGTTATGGTACTGATAGCAGTGGGTCCAGAGTGCAGTACCTACCCACTAACAGAGGTTATGGTACTGATAGCAGTGGGTCCAGAGTGCAGTACCTACCCACTAACAGAAGTTATGGTACTGATAGCAGTGGGTCCAGAGTGCAGTACCTACCCACTAACAGAGGTTATGGTACTGATAGCAGTGGGTCCAGAGTGCAGTACCTACCCACTAACAGAAGTTATGGTACTGATAGCAGTGGGTCCAGAGTGCAGTACCTACCCACTAACAGAGGTTATGGTACTGATAGCAGTGGGTACAGAGTGCAGTACCTACCCACTAACAGAGGTTATGGTACTGATAGCAGTGGGTCCAGAGTGCAGTACCTACCCACTAACAGAGGTTATGGTACTGATAGCAGTGGGTCCAGAGTGCAGTACCTACCCACTAACAGAGGTTATGGTACTGATAGCAGTGGGTCCAGAGTGCAGTACCTACCCACTAACAGAGGTTATGGTACTGATAGCAGTGGGTCCAGAGTGCAGTACCTACCCACTAACAGAAGTTATGGTACTGACAGCAGTGGGTCCAGAGTGCAGTACCTACCCACTAACAGAGGTTATGGTACTGATAGCAGTGGGTCCAGAGTGCAGTACCTACCCACTAACAGAGGTTATGGTACTGATAGCAGTGGGTCCAGAGTGCAGTACCTACCCACTAACAGAAGTTATGGTACTGATAGCAGTGGGTCCAGAGTGCAGTACCTACCCACTAACAGAAGTTATGGTACTGATAGCAGTGGGTCCTAGCAGTGCAGTACCTACCCACTAACAGAAGTTATGGTACTGATAGCAGTGGGTCCAGAGTGCAGTACCTACCCACTAACAGAGGTTATGGTACTGATAGCAGTGGGTCCAGAGTGCAGTACCTACCCACTAACAGAAGTTATGGTACTGTACCTTACGGTCCAGAGTGCAGTACCTACCCACTAACAGCCAGGGGGAGCTCTATGATGACTTTAGCTATGGCTGTGGCAGGGACTAGGTCACGCTGTTCACTGATTCTGAGAAGATAAAACACAAACACACACACAAACAAACAACATTACATCATAGACATTTGAAGAAATTGGAGTGATCTCTATCGTCTCTCTGGGTGGTCACTGTTGGTTGGTGTCCATTTGGTTCATGGTTGGAAAAGTGGGTGGAGTTACCTCCCACATGTTGGGCCCTTTATAGTGGTATCCTGCTGTAGGGGCCAATACCTCCCCACCTGTTGGTCCCTTTATAGTGGTATCCTGGTGTAGGGGCCAATACCTCCCACATGTTGGTCCCTTTATAGTGGTATCCTGCTGTAGGGGCCAATACCTCCCACCTGTTGGTCCCTTTATAGTGTTATCCTGTTGCAGGGGCCAATACCTCCCACATGTTGGTCCCTTTATAGTATTATCCTGGTGTAGGGGCCAATACCTCCCCACCTGTTGGGCCCTTTATAGTGGTATCCTGGTGTAGGGGCCAATACCTCCCACCTGTTGGTCCATTTATAGTGTTATCCTGTTGCAGGGGCCAATACCTCCCACCTGTTGGTCCCTTTATAGTGTTATCCTGGTGTAGGGGCCAATACCTCCCCACCTGTTGGTCCCTTTATAGTATTATCCTGGTGTAGGGGCCAATACCTCCCACCTGTTGGGCCCTTTATAGTATTATCCTGGTGTAGGGGCCAATACCTCCCCACCTGTTGGGCCCTTTATAGTATTATCCTGGTGTAGGGGCCAATACCTCCCCACCTGTTGGTCCCTTTATAGTATTATCCTGGTGTAGGGGCCAATACCTCCCACCTGTTGGGCCCTTTATAGTATTATCCTGGTGTAGGGGCCAATACCTCCCCACCTGTTGGGCCCTTTATAGTATTATCCTGGTGTAGGGGCCAATACCTCTATTTTCCAAGATAAATACCCCCATATCAGAAAGAGATGTATAATATCAACAAAAAGTATAATCATTGGACATGTTTCAACCTATTTGGGACAGGACTTACGTAGCCAGCAGGAGGTTGACAGTAAGTTCTGTGGTCTCTATGGTGATAGAGGTGCTGAAAATGATGTAGAACTTCAGTGTAGCCTCTCTCTTCACAGGGTTTCCCAGCTCACACTCTGCCTGAGAACCATTCTGGTTAGCCTGACACACCACCTAGACACCGGAAACAGCACTGGTTAGGATTACAGCATAAAACAATCTGTGTGTACCTGCTGTCCCCTGAAGCCAGCATAAGACAGGGTGTGTGTATCTGCTGTTCCCTGAAGCCAGCATAAGACAGGGTGTGTGTATCTGCTGTCCCCTGAAGCCAGCATAAGACAGGGTGTGTGTACCTGCTGTCCCCTGAAGCCAGCATAAGACAGGGTGTGTGTATATGCTGTTCCCTGAAGCCAGCATAAGACAGGGTGTGTGTACCTGCTGTCCCCTGAAGCCAGCATAAGACAGGGTGTGTGTACCTGCTGTCCCCTGAAGCCAGCATAAGACAGGGTGTGTGTACCTGCTGTCCCCTGAAGCCAGCATAAGGCAGGGTGTGTGTACCTGCTGTCCCCTGAAGCCAGCATAAGACAGGGTGTGTGTACCTGCTGTCCCCTGAAGCCAGCATAAGGCAGGGTGTGTGTACCTGCTGTCCCCTGAAGCCAGCATAAGACAGGGTGTGTGTACCTGCTGTCCCCTGAAGCCAGCATAAGACAGGGTGTGTGTACCTGCTGTCCCCTGAAGCCAGCATAAGACAGGGTGTGTGTACCTGCTGTCCCCTGAAGCCAGCATAAGACAGGGTGTGTGTACCTGCTGTCCCCTGAAGCCAGCATAAGACAGGGTGTGTGTACCTGCTGTCCCCTGAAGCCAGCATAAGACAGGGTGTGTGTACCTGCTGTCCCCTGAAGCCAGCATAAGACAGGGTGTCCGGCAGGGTGACTAGTAACTGGGCAGCGTGGGCATCATCCCCGTCCTCCTCTGGGTAGAGATGGTCGGAGGGCATATTAGTGATTGTCAACTCCAACACCACAGATCGCTGGTCGGAAAGAGAAAAGACAGCAATGTCCTCCTCATTTCTAAAATGAAAGAGTAGTGGATAGGTTAAGTTGGCTTCTGAATATGACCTCAGAGTAATGATGTTGCTAATAACATGATATAGGGGAAAATAGAATACAAAGATGCCTTCAAACTTACTTTGGCAGTGGTGTGAAGAGGTCAGAGGTAAGAGTTCGAGTTCCAAACTGGTAAGTCAATTTCAGGTTGCTCTGACAAATCTTATCATCACCACACCCTTCCCTCAGGAAATTCACCTGACACGAGAGATGTATACAGAGACAAATATACTTATTGGTAACCTGCACAGATGTATAAACAGAGACAAATATACTTATTGGTAACCTGCACAGATGTATAAACAGAGACAAATATACTTATTGGTAACCTGCACAGTAACTGAGAAAAGATACCGGTATCATAAACTGTTTCTTCTCATCTTTTTCTTTGAGAGTTGACAGTACCGTGTTTCGTGTTTTCTATAAATCGCATAGCAAATGGACTATTGATATTTATTCATACAGACCTCTGAGTGCAGGGTATTGGAAGTAGGGTACCCCATAACCTGTACCCCCTAACTAGCAGACCCCTGATACAGACCTCTGAGTGCAGGGTATTGGAGGTAGGGTACCCCATAACCCATAACCTGTACCCCCTAACTAGCAGACCCCTGATACAGACCTCTGAGTGCAGCATATTGGAGGTAGCAACACTCAAAATGGGAGGTAGTGTGTCTCTCTCCTGTGGGTTGGTATCTAGAGAGATCATAGGTGGTCGAATCGTGTGTGTGACGACCAGAGAGATCGGACGAAGTTTATCACGGATATTCTCCTGCACCAGAAAACATGATTAATTACATATTCTTGCTCAATATTCAGTGCATTTCAATATAATTCATCACTACACCAGGACTTATTTTCAGTTCAGACTAAATGATATTTTAGTTATTTTTATAATTGTGTCATACATGTAGTTGGAAAGTGGCCCTCTGGCAGGCGGGGTGCCTTTGACCGTTCAACTCCACCTCATTAGTGTGAGTGTACTCAGGCTCTTGTGAACTTCGACCCAGGAAGCTAACGCGATGGGGAAGGTTTAGCTTCCTGCGCTCAGTGTCGGCCTCAAAGAGTATGACCAGAGCTAGAGGAAGTAGAAACAGAAGGATGGGGAAGAAGAGGGAAGGAGAGATGAAGAGGGGGAAGAAGAGATTTAATGAGAGATTGAAGGAGAGATGGATGGGGAAGGAGAGGAAAGGAGAGAAGGAGCAAGGGAAGGAGAATGAATGCGCTCATCATATAAGCACGAAGAAGATGGACACCAGAAACCAGTGAAACAGAGAGGTATTACTACCAGAAACCAGTGAAACAGAGAGGTATTACTACCAGAAACCAGTGAAACAGAGAGGTATTACTACCAGAAACCAGTGAAACAGAGGTATTACTACCAGAAACCAGTGAAACAGAGAGGTATTACTACCAGAAACCAGTGAAACAGAGAGGTATTACTACCAGAAACCAGTGAAACAGAGAGGTATTACTACCAGAAACCAGTGAAACAGAGAGGTATTACTACCAGAAACCAGTGAAACAGAGAGGTATTACTACCAGAAACCAGTGAAACAGAGAGGTATTACTACCAGAAACCAGTGAAACAGAGAGGTATTACTACCAGAAACCAGTGAAACAGAGAGGTATTACTACCAGAAACCAGTGAAACAGAGAGGTATTACTACCAGAAACCAGTGAAACAGAGGTATTACTACCAGAAACCAGTGAAACAGAGAGGTATTACTACCAGAAACCAGTGAAACAGAGAGGTATTACTACCAGAAACCAGTGAAACAGAAAGGTATTACTACCAGAAACCAGTGAAACAGAGAGGTATTACTACCAGAAACCAGTGAAACAGAGAGGTATTACTACCAGAAACCAGTGAAACAGAGAGGTATTACTACCAGAAACCAGTGAAACAGAGAGGTATTACTACCAGAAACCAGTGAAACAGAGAGGTATTACTACCAGAAACCAGTGAAACAGAGAGGTATTACTACCAGAAACCAGTGAAACAGAGGTATTACTACCAGAAACCAGTGAAACAGAGAGGTATTACTACCAGAAACCAGTGAAACAGAGAGGTATTACTACCAGAAACCAGTGAAACAGAAAGGTATTACTACCAGAAACCAGTGAAACAGAGAGGTATTACTACCAGAAACCAGTGAAACAGAGAGGTATTACTACCAGAAACCAGTGAAACAGAGAGGTATTACTTACTGATGTTTGGGGAGTAAGTCTCTGGATATGCAGTAAAAGTGAAGCATGCTTTCACCTCCACACTGAAATCAGAAGACAGTCATTCTCAAATGCAGAAATTAACTTGTTTGAAGATCCAGCAGAGACAGATCAAACTGTAACAGATCCTGCTGTAATAGATCCAGCAGTAACAGATCCAGCAGAAACCGATCCAGCAGAAACCGATCCAGCAGAAACCGATCCAGCAGAAACCGATCCAGCAGAAACCGATCCAGCAGAAACCGATCCAGCAGAAACCGATCCAGCAGAAACCGATCCAGCAGAAACCGATCCAGCAGAAACCGATCCAGCAGAAACCGATCCAGCAGAAACCGATCCAGCAGAAACCGATCCAGCAGAAACCGATCCAGCAGAAACCGATCCAGCAGAAACCGATCCAGCAGAAACCGATCCAGCAGAAACCGATCCAGCAGAAACCGATCCAGCAGAAACCGATCCAGCAGAAACCGATCCAGCAGAAACCGATCCAGCAGAAACCGATCCTGCTGTAACCGATCCTGCTGTAACCGATCCTGCTGTAACCGATCCTGCTGTAACCGATCCTGCTGTAACCGATCCTGCTGTAACCGATCCTGCTGTAACCGATCCTGCTGTAACCGATCCTGCTGTAACCGATCCTGCTGTAACCGATCCTGCTGTAACCGATCCAGCAGAAACCGATCCAGCAGAAACCGATCCTGCTGTAACCGATCCTGCTGTAACCGATCCTGCTGTAACCGATCCTGCTGTAACCGATCATGCTGTAACCGATCATGCTGTAAGCGATCATGCTGTAAGCGATCATGCTGTAAGCGATCATGCTGTAAGCGATCATGCTGTAACAGATCATGCTGTAACAGATCATGCTGTAACAGATGCAACTGTAACAGATGCAACTGTAACAGATCCAACTGTAACAGATCCAACTGTAACAGATCCAACTGTAACAGATCAACAATGATTTTTTGATAGATTACAGGTGGACTCTTTCAAGTCATACTTACCACACTCCATCTCTGCCTTTGCAGTTTTGCTGATTCATGTCAATGTACTGCTGTGGTTCGATCAATATGTCCCGTGTAACGTGAATGACTGGGCGAGTCCTATACAGAACCACCTTATCACCTAGCGAGCCCACTGCCAGGTCTGGGTACAGGTTCCCATCGATGTCCAAGCCTCCTGAGATGGAATAACCAAACCTCTTCACCCCTTCATTTACCCCATCCAGAATCTGTAGGGGCAGGGTTAGGGGTATATCAGGAGAACCAGAGGGTAGGATAGAATATAAAGCCTTACAGAATCTGTAGGGGCAGGGTTAGGGGTATATCATGAGAACCAGAGGGTAGGATCGACTATAAAGCTTTACAGAATCTGTAGGGGCAGGGTTAGGGGTATATCATCAGAACCAGAGGGTATAGGATAGACTATAAAGCTTTAGGAAATTTTGCTTCATGCAAATTCTCACCTGCGAAGGCTTAGTGTCAATGCCTGAGGAAGTGCCTCTGTAGATAAAAACTTTGCCATCTCCATCAAAAGGAGCGCCCACTGCAATGTCTGAACAAGACACACATAGACTGATATGATTATCAAGAATATATATGTACTTCTTTCAATCACAAGATTCAATGTCATTCATTTGAATCCATTTTTATTTGATCAATGCAATCATACCCTCATGCCCGTCCTTATCCAGATCTCCCACGTTGTTGACAGTTAGTCCAAACATGGAGTCATAGGTTCCATTGAGCCTGATTGGCCGAGCATATTCCCAGTTACCGAATGGATTTAGGAAAACGTACACAGCACCTCCGATCTCCGCCTTCCGGTCAAAGTAGTTAGGGGCTCCCACAATAAGGTCTGTCCAACTAAGAACCAACAAACTAGTTAGGGGCTCCTACAATAAGGTTTGTCCAACTGAGAACTAACAAGCTAGTTAAGGGCTCCCACAATAAGGTCTGTCCAACTGAGAACCAACAAGCAAGTTAGGGGCTCCCATAATAAGGACTGTCCAACTGAGAACCAACAAGCAAGTTAGGGGCTCCTACAATAAGGTCTGTCCAACTAAGAACCAACAAGCTAGTTAGGGGCTCCTACAATAAGGTCTGTCCAACTGAGAACCAACAAGCAAGTTAGGGGCTCCCATAATAAGGTCTGTCCAACTGAGAACCAACAAGCAAGTTAGGGGCTCCTACAATAAGGTCTGTCCAACTAAGAACCAACAAGCTAGTTAGGGGCTCCTACAATAAGGTCTGTCCAACTGAGAACCAACAAGCAAGTTAGGGGCTCCCATAATAAGGTCTGTCCAACTAAGAACCAACAAACTAGTTAGGGGCTCCTACAATAAGGTCTGTCCAACTAAGAACCAACAAGCAAGTTAGGGGCTCCTACAATAAGGTCTGTCCAACTGAGAACCAACAAGGTGTTTTACATTATTTACATCTGTCAGTTCACTTCCTAGCTAACAATACTGGTTCTCATTGGATAGCAGTTCCTTTTGAACTAGGAACTGATTATGTTTATTAGGCTTTAAGTTATTGTCAGTATTGTTCTGTACATTCCCTACACATTTTCTTATACTTCCTGTTATCCAGAAATACAGAAGGATGACTCTTACCCGTCACTGTTGAGATCAGCTGTAGCTACAGAGTAGCCAAATGAGGAGGCCAGTTCCTCTCCCCTTAGGATGTGCTGGGGCACCAGGCGGTAGACGTTGTCTTTATGTAGCAGCACCACAGCACCCGTGTGATTGGCTCGTGGGGCCCCCGCCACAAAGGTCAGCTCACCACGACTCATTATCCCTATAGCTGAGTCCACTGAAAAGCCTTGAGCAGTGCATTATGGGAACCCAGTTAGTAGCAGTAATGTGTGTGTGCGTGTGTGTGGTGATTATGGTTGCTCTCTGTTTTCAGTGTTACTATAATGTTTCTGTGTGGTACGGTGAAACTCTGAGGTAATGTTCTAAAGGATTTACAGTGACTCTATAATAACTATGTGTAGTAGTGCCACGACTCCCTCTGAAGCAGCTCTACCGCCATCTAGGGGCAGGCTTTGTCATTCGTTGTTACCGGCTTACTAGCGGCCACCGCCCCCTAATTATCACATTGTCTGTTGCACACACCTGGTGCCCATTCCCTTATTACTATCTTTTATAGGCTTCCTGTGGTGCCTGGCACAATTACATTATCTGGAATCAAGACCTTATCTGGAATCAAGACATTATCTGGTACAAAGACATTACCTGGTACAAAGACACTATCTGGAATCAAGACATTATCTGGAATCAAGACATTATCTGGAATCAAGACATTATCTGGAACCTTGACATTATCCGGTACCAAGACATTATCCGGTACCAAGACATTATCCGGTACCAAGACATTATCCGGTACCAAGACATTATCAGGTACCAAGACATTATCCGGTACCAAGACATTATCCGGTACCAAGACATTATCCGGTACCAAGACATTATCCGGTACCAAGACATTATCCGGTACCAAGACATTATCCGGTACCAAGACATTATCCGGTACCAAGACATTATCCGGTACCAAGACATTATCCGGTACCAAGACATTATCCGGTACCAAGACATTATCCGGTACCAAGACATTATCCGGTACCAAGACATTATCCGGTACCAAGACATTATCCGGTACCAGGACATTTGCAGCAGATACTTCAAGTCCAGTAAGTTGTGAGGTGGAGTTGCCATGGATCAAACCAGTTAGTCCAGCACATACTACAAATCCCAAATCAAATTGAACTCTGGAGAATTTGGAGAACAGGGCAACACCTTGAACTCTTCATCGTGTGAACAATTTGTGCAGTGTGGCAGATCATTACCCTGCAAAGAGACCATTGCCATCACCAAGGGATGTACCTAGTCTGCAAGGTTCCACTTGCCAAATTGTCGTCCACATCAATGCCCGTACCCAGGGTTTCCCAACATAACTGATATCCACATGTATGCCTGTACCCAGGGTTTCCAGTAAAACTGACATCAACATGTATGCCTGTACCCAGGGTTTCCAGTAAAACTGACATCAACATGTATGCCTGTACCCAGGGTTTCCAGTATAACTGACATCAACATGTATGCCTGTACCCAGGGTTTCCAGTATAACTGACATCAACATGTATGCCTGTACCCAGGGTTTCCAGTATAACTGATATCCACATGTATGCCTGTACCCAGGGTTTCCAGTATAACTGACATCAACATGTATGCCTGCACCCAGGGTTTACAGTATAACTGACATCAACATGTATGCCTGTACCCAGGGTTTCCAGTATAACTGACATCAACATGTATGCCTGTACCCAGGGTTTCCAGTATAACTGACATCAACATGTATGCCTGTACCCAGGGTTTCCAGTATAACTGATATCCACATGTATGCCTGCACCCAGGGTTTCCAGTATAACTGACATCAACATGTATGCCTGTACCCAGGGTTTCCAGTATAACTGATATCCACATGTATGCCTGCACCCAGGGTTTCCAGTATAACTGACATCAACATGTATGCCTGCACCCAGGGTTTCCAGTATAACTGACATCAACATGTATGCCTGTACCCAGGGTTTCCAGTATAACTGACATCAACATGTATGCCTGTACCCAGGGTTTCCCAGCAGAGCTTTGCCCAGAGCATCACACTCCCTCTACTGGTTTGTTGCATCCTGGTGCCATCACTTCCCTAGATGACCTAAAGATTGATCGCTTACCGTTTAATCCAACCCTAACCCACTTGCCATGTGCCCTTGTTATGAGATGTTTCAAAGTTATTCTAACCCTGTGAGAGGTCATAATGTTTTGGCTCATCAATGTAAACCGGGTGTTTAGAAACCTGGTCATGATACTGCACTAATACAGCTTTTTAGGGGTTTGTGGTAAATAGCCAACATTCCACGTCTAAGTGGTATTCAGACACTTCTATATTCGATTTACAACAACAGCTCTTAACCCCAGCCCTTACCGTACCCTAACCCCTAACACTAACCCTAACACTAACCCTAACCCTAACCCTAACCCTAACCCTAACACTAACACTAACCCTAACACTAACCCTAACACTAACCCTAACACTAACCCTAACACTAACCCTAACACTAACCCTAACACTAACCCTAACACTAACCCTTAACCCTATCTCTCCTGTCTGCGTGTGGCCTGTAGGTCAGTTAGAATTAAATTACATTTTTATATCTCTAGTGTCTGTGGCCTGTAGGTCAGTTAGAATTAAATTACATGTTCATATCTCTAGTGTCTGTGGCCTGTAGGTCAGTTAGAATGATATTACATGTTCATATCTTGTCTGTCTGTGGCCTGTAGGTCAGTTAGAATGATATTACATGTTCATATCTTGTCTGTCTGTGGCCTGTAGGTCAGTTAGAATGATATTACATGTTCATATCTTGTCTGTCTGTGGCCTGTAGGTCAGTTAGAATGATATTACATGTTCATATCTTGTCTGTCTGTGGCCTGTAGGTCAGTTAGAATGATATTACATGTTCATATCTTGTCTGTCTGTGGCCTGTAGGTCAGTTAGAATGATATTACATGTTCATATCTTGTCTGTCTGTGGCCTGTAGGTCAGTTAGAATGATATTACATGTTCATATCTTGTCTGTCTGTGGCCTGTAGGTCAGTTAGAATGATATTACATGTTCATATCTTGTCTGTCTGTGGCCTGTAGGTCAGTTAGAATGATATTACATGTTCATATCTTGTCTGTCTGTGGCCTGTAGGTCAGTTAGAATGATATTACATGTTCATATCTTGTCTGTCTGTGGCCTGTAGGTCAGTTAGAATGATATTACATGTTCATATCTTGTCTGTCTGTGGCCTGTAGGTCAGTTAGAATGATATTACATGTTCATATCTTGTCTGTGGCTTGTAGGTCAGTTAGAATGATATTACATGTTCACATCTCTACTGTTTGTCTATGACCTGTTAGTGAGTATAAATGAAAAATAGAATGTGCATTTTGTCATTCATCACATGATTTATTTGGGTTCGATGGATGCATGCTGTGGTGATGATTAATGAAGGTTAGAAATTATTATAAAGGGTGGGAAGGAGGACTTTTTAATGGAGAAAGCAGTAGATTAAACCCTATTATAGCAATACAGACTGACAGCAATACAGACTGACAGCAATACAGACTGACAGCAATACCGACCGGCATGCAGAACACAAAAGAACCCATATAGAATTTACCAAAATTATACAAATTCTACCTTGGAAAGATTCTACAGGTAGGTTCTACATTGGAAAGATTCTACATGCAGGTTTTCACACCGGAAAGATTCTACAGGCAGGTTCTACACCGGAAAGATTCTACAGGCAGGTTCTACACTGGAAAGATTCTACAGGCAGGTTCTACACTGGAAAGATTCTACAGGCAGGTTCTATACTGAAAAGATTCTACAGGCAGGTTCTACACCGTAAAGATTCTACAGGTAGGTTCTACAGTAGACATGCAATAGCAAAATGCCCACACTAACACATCAGTGCTAAGGTTAGGTGAAGGGTTGGTGTTAATTCCATTTGTACCTACAGACAATTGAGTGCAATATGATTTCCAATTCTCTTGAATGTTTTTTAAAAAGATTTGGGATTGAAATTTGGTTCACTTTCTGATTCGACTGGAAATTAAATGGAATTCAGCCAAACCCTAAAGGACAGATGTAAGTTGTAGTTTCACTACAAAACACAACTGTTTTCTTTAAACAAATGACACCTCACTCCAAGCTACAAACCTAAGTAGCTATTCTGAGCTACGTCCTCAAACAGCGGCCGATTAAAGTGTGGCTCCAGAGTTTTGTACACCAGCGCATCTTCAACTGGACTAGCCATGAACAAGAGCCCTGCGGCCCAGGAGAGACAGATAGAGAAGAGGGAGGGGTAGAGGATGTGGAGTAGAAATGATGGGGACAGGATGACAAAGAAAAAGGGAGAGAGAAGGAGTGCAGGTGAGATAGGGTGTGAGGGTGTGGTTCTTTCAGGTATCGCAGAGTTTGTGGGAAATCCACCAGAACACAACAAAAGGATGACAGATCTGACTTGCACTCTACCATAATAGCAAACTCTTTATATTCTGGGGCAGTAAGAAAGTTGTTTTCGATTATTACAATATAGTTCCTGTCAATAATGAAAGGTATTTCTCCACTACTGGCACAGGATGGATTTATATATTAATTAGTTGTCCATTCCTACAATAAATGAAACCCTGATTCATGTCTGGATGCATCTTATTTTGAATAAATACCTTAGATGACCAGCACTATGGGCCCATTTCTTATTTAACAGGTTTAACAGCCTATTGGATGTTGCATGTTTTGGGGTAGAGTTTACGTCAGTCTGCCGTTCTTCCTTGGCCCTTCTCTGCTGTGCTCTGTGATCCGGTTGGTGAAACGGGGGCAGCAGGCATGTGAAAGTGGCAGGACAGATCCTACCCAGGTAACTATTATAAGGAACAGGGACCAGCTGAGCATTTAGCTGCTTCTCATCTGCAACCTCATATGGTCCATCGTCATAGAAACCCGTATCCAACAGAGTCTGGTTAATCAGCTGGACCCGGAACTCCCCTGGAAAGAACCACGTTAGATGGACACACACACACACAACACACGCACCAACGCACCAACACACACACACACACACACACACCCTACCCTCACCCTCATATACAGTTAGGGTATATGCAACTACCCTCATATACAGTTAGGGTATATGCAACTACCCTCATATACAGTTAGGGTATATGCAACTACCCTCATATACAGTTAGGGTATATGCAACTACCCTCATATACAGTTAGGGTATATCTACCCTCATATACAGTTAGGGTATATGCAACTACCCTCATATACAGTTAGGGTATATGCAACTACCCTCATATACAGTTAGGGTATATGCAACTACCCTCATATACAGTTAGGGTATATGCAACTACCCTCATATACAGTTAGGGTATATCTACCCTCATATACAGTTAGGGTATATCTACCCTCATATACAGTTAGGGTATATCTACCCTCATATACAGTTAGGGTATATCTACCCTCATATACAGTTAGGGTATATCTACCCTCATATACAGTTAGGGTATATCTACCCTCATATACAGTTAGGTATATGCAACTACCCTCATATACAGTTAGGGTATATCTACCCTCATATACAGTTAGGGTATATGCAACTACCCTCATATACAGTTAGGGTATATGCAACTACCCTCATATACAGTTAGGGTATATGCAACTACCCTCATATACAGTTAGGGTATATGCAACTACCCTATGCAGTTAGGGTATATGCAACTACCCTCATATACAGTTAGGGTATATGCAACTACCCTCATATACAGTTAGGGTATATGCAACTACCCTCATATACAGTTAGGGTATATGCAACTACCCTCATATACAGTTAGGGTATATGCAACTACCCTCATATACAGTTAGGGTATATCTACCCTCATATACAGTTAGGGTATATCTACCCTCATATACAGTTAGGGTATATCTACCCTCATATACAGTTAGGGTATATCTACCCTCATATACAGTTAGGGTATATCTACCCTCATATACAGTTAGGGTATATCTACCCTCATATACCTACCCTCATATACAGTTAGGGTATATCTACCCTCATATACAGTTAGGTATATCTACCCTCATATACAGTTAGGGTATATCTACCCTCATATACAGTTAGGGTATATCTACCCTCATATACAGTTAGGGTATATCTACCCTCATATACAGTTAGGGTATATCTACCCTCATATACAGTTAGGGTATATCTACCCTCATATACAGTTAGGGTATATCTACCCTCATATACAGTTAGGGTATATCTACCCTCATATACAGTTAGGGTATATCTACCCTCATATACAGTTAGGGTATATCTACCCTCATATACAGTTAGGGTATATCTACCCTCATATACAGTTAGGGTATATCTACCCTCACATACAGTTAGGGTATATCTACCCTCACATACAGTTAGGGTATATCAACCCTCATATACAGTTAGGGTATATCTACCCTCATATACAGCTAGGGTATATCTACCCTCATATACAGTTAGGGTATATCTATCCTCATATACAGTTAGGGTATAGCAACCCTCATATACAGTTAGGGTATATCTATCCTCATATACAGTTAGGGTATAGCAACCCTCATATACAGTTAGGGTATATCTATCCTCATATACAGTTAGGGTATATCTACCCTCATATACAGTTAGGGTATATCTACCCTCATATACAGTTAGGGTATATCTACCCTCTCATAGGGTATATCTACCCTCATATAGGGTATATCTACCCTCATATACAGTTAGGGTATATCTACCCTCATATACAGTTAGGGTATATCTACCCTCATATACAGTTAGGGTATATCTACCCTCATATACAGTTAGGGTATATCTACCCTCATATACAGTTAGGGTATATCTACCCTCATATACAGTTAGGGTATATCAACCCTCATATACAGTTAGGGTATATCTACCCTCACATACAGTTAGGGTATATCTACCCTCATATACAGTTAGGGTATATCAACCCTCATATACAGTTGGGGTATATCTACCCTCATATACAGCTAGGGTATATCTACCCTCATATACAGTTAGGGTATATCTATCCTCATATACAGTTAGGGTATAGCAACCCTCATATACAGTTAGGGTATATCTATCCTCATATACAGTTAGGGTATAGCAACCCTCATATACAGTTAGGGTATATCTACCCTCATATACAGTTAGGGTATATCTACCCTCATATACAGTTAGGGTATATCTACCCTCATATACAGTTAGGGTATATCTACCCTCATATACAGTTAGGGTATATCTACCCTCATATACAGTTAGGGTATATCTACCCTCATATACAGTTAGGGTATATCTACCCTCATATACAGTTAGGGTATATCTACCCCTTATATACAGTTAGGGTATATCTACCCTCATATACAGTTAGGGTATATCTACCCTCATATACAGTTAGGGTATATCTACCCCTTATATACAGTTAGGGTATATCTACCCTCATATACAGTTAGGGTATATCTACCCTCATATACAGTTAGGGTATACACAGTTACAGAACATTTATTTTGGTTTTCTGCAATGATTTTACATTTAAGCAAAGAATGACCCCAACTATATTCTTTCTGTTAGATCTTCCATATTTAACATTTTTGACTTTCCAATTAACATTAAAGACTGGAGTTGTTCACAAATATTAAATAGTCTGCTGAGTCGTCACATTAAGATAAAGTCACTGTACCTTTCCAGTTGTATGTCCCAGGAGCTCCAAACATAACGTATTGTTTGTCTGGGGTGAAGGCTGTTGACAGGCCCTGCTGACAGAACCCAAACTGTTCGTGCCCCTGGGGTCGGCCCTGACAGAACTTCCACTCCCCTCCGTCCAGGTCATCCCTTTCTGTCAGGTCCTCACTGAGCACATAGCAACGGCCAATAGGGTCCCGTGTCTCAGACGTGAGGCCAACACGCTGCCTTAACTCATAAAGGTGGGCACATGTCTGCGAAGAGGTAGAACAGTAGCTAAACCAACTCTAGTACATCTAGTACATTGTTGGAAATATCTTGTTATGCTACATTTGTCATAACTGCATAGGAAATCTATGCAATATATGGTTAGGGTTAGAGATAAGAGGTAATCCTACACAACAGCAGTCAGACAAACATGGATCTAAGAAGTGATTCTTACCACAACCTTTCCCCCGATCCCCTGACTCTTGACAGTCACTCCCAGCCACTGGTTGTCCTTGCTCTCACGGTCCAGGTCAATGTCTCCATCAATGTCTACGCGCTCACAATCAAATTCCTCGCTTGTGATTGGACAACGGTAGAGGGCACCCGTATGCTGATTACGCATAACCCCCAGTCCTCTGGCTCGTGGCGCCCCTACTAAGATCCTGTTAGTTAGATACACACATATACTCAATGATTACCCATAACCCCCGGTCCTCTGTTAACCATAACCCCCGGTCCTCTGTTAACCATAACCCCGGTCCTCTGTTAACCATAACCCCGGTCCTCTGTTAACCATAACCCCGGTCCTCTGTTAACCATAACCCCGGTCCTCTGTTAACCATAACCCCGGTCCTCTGTTAACCATAACCCCGGTCCTCTGTTAACCATAACCCCGGTCCTCTGTTAACCATAACCCCGGTCCTCTGTTAACCATAACCCCGGTCCTCTGTTAACCATAACCCCGGTCCTCTGTTAACCATAACCCCCGGTCCTCTGTTAACCATAACCCCCGGTCCTCTGTTAACCATAACCCCGGTCCTCTGTTAACCATAACCCCGGTCCTCTGTTAACCATAACCCCGGTCCTCTGTTAACCATAACCCCGGTCCTCTGTTAACCATAACCCCCGGTCCTCTGTTAACCATAACCCCCGGTCCTCTGTTAACCATAACCCCCGGTCCTCTGTTAACCATAACCCCCAGTCCTCTGTTAACCATAACCCCCGGTCCTCTGTTAACCATAACCCCCGGTCCTCTGTTAACCATAACCCCCAGTCCTCTGTTAACCATAACCCCCAGTCCTCTGTTAACCATAACCCCCAGTCCTCTATTAACCATAACCCCTAGTCCTCTGTTAACCATAACCCCCAGTCCTCTGTTAACCATAACCCCCAGTCCTCTGTTAACCATAACCCCCAGTCCTCTGTTAACCATAACCCCCAGTCCTCTGTTAACCATAACCCCCAGTCCTCTGTTAACCATAACCCCCAGTCCTCTGTTAACCATAACCCCCAGTCCTCTGTTAACCATAACCCCCAGTCCTCTGTTAACCATAACCCCCAGTCCTCTGGCTCATGATGCCCCTACTAGGATCCTGTTAGTTAGAAACACAAACATTTTCAATAAAATGCATTTATTCATTTCCGTATCATTTACGGTATCTTCCTGTGTGTTTAACAGCCAAACTCTATTGATCCCTGTATTCCAGGAAACCATAAAGGACCTGATATACCTCAGCACAAACCAACTGTTACTGTGAAAAATGTCTATGTATGTACATACAGTAGGTGGGAGGTCTATATTCTAAATATTCATGTACATACAGTAGGTGGGAGGTCTATATTCTAAATATTCATGTACATACAGTAGGTGGGAGGTCTATATTCTAATTATCCATGTACATACAGTAGGTGGGAGGTCTATATTCTAATTATCCATGTACATACAGTAGGTGGGAGGTCTATATTCTAAATATTCATGTACATACAGTAGGTGGGAGGTCTATATTCTAAATATTCATGTACATACAGTAGGTGTGAGGTCTATATTCTAAATATTCATGTACATACAGTAGGTGTGAGGTCTATATTCTAAATATTCATGTACATACAGTAGGTGTGAGGTCTATATTCTAAATATTCATGTACATACATACAGTAGGTGGGAGGTCTATATTCTAAATATTCATGTACATACAGTAGGTGTGAGGTCTATATTCTAAATATTCATGTACATACAGTAGGTGTGAGGTCTATATTCTAAATATTCATGTACATACAGTAGGTGTGAGGTCTATATTCTAAATATTCATGTACATACAGTAGGTGGGTGGTCTATATTCTAAATATTCATGTACATACAGTAGGTGGGAGGTGTATATTCTAAACATTCATGTACATACAGTAGGTGTGAGGTCTATATTCTAAACATTCATGTACATACAGTAGGTGTGAGGTCTATATTCTAAATATTCATGTACATACAGTAGGTGTGAGGTCTATATTCTAAATATTCATGTGCATACAGTAGGTGTGAGGTCTATATTCTAAATATTCATGTGCATACAGTAGGTGTGAGGTCTATATTCTAAATATTCATGTACATACAGTAGGTGTGAGGTCTATATTCTAAATATTCATGTACATACAGTAGGTGTGAGGTCTATATTCTAAATATTCATGTACATACAGTAGGTGTGAGGTCTATATTCTAAATATTCTTGTACATACAGTAGGTGTGAGGTCTATATTCTAAATATTCATGTACATACAGTAGGTGTGAGGTCTATATTCTAATTATCCATGTACATACAGTAGGTGTGAGGTCTATATTCTAAATATTCATGTACATACAGTAGGTGTGAGGTCTATATTCTAAATATTAATGTACATACAGTAGGTGTGAGGTCTATATTCTAAATATTCATGTACATACAGTAGGTGGGAGGTCTATATTCTAAATATTCATGTACATACAGTAGGTGGGAGGTCTATATTCTAAATATTCATGTACATACAGTAGGTGGGAGGTCTATATTCTAAATATTCATGTACATACAGTAGGTGTGAGGTCTATATTCTAAATATTCATGTACATACAGTAGGTGGGAGGTCTATATTCTAAATATTCATGTACATACAGTGGGTGGGAGGTCTATATTCTAAATATTCATGTACATACAGTGGGTGGGAGGTCTATATTCTAAATATTCATGTACATACAGTAGGTGTGAGGTCTATATTCTAAATATTCATGTACATACAGTAGGTGTGAGGTCTATATTCTAAATATTCATGTACATACAGTAGGTGTGAGGTCTATATTCTAAATATTCATGTACATACAGTAGGTGTGAGGTCTATATTCTAAATATTCATGTACATACAGTAGGTGTGAGGTCTATATTCTAAATATTCATGTACATACAGTAGGTGTGAGGTCTATATTCTAAATATTCATGTACATACAGTACGTGGGAGGTCTATATTCTAATTATCCATGTACATACAGTAGGTGTGAGGTCTATATTCTAATTATCCATGTACATACAGTAGGTGTGAGGTCTATATTCTAAATATTCATGTACATACAGTAGGTGGGAGGTCTATATTCTAAACATTCATGTACATACAGTAGGTGGGAGGTCTATATTCTAAATATTCATGTACATACAGTAGGTGTGAGGTCTATATTCTAAATATTCATGTACCTACAGTAGGTGTGAGGTCTATATTCTAAATATTCATGTACATACAGTAGGTGTGAGGTCTATATTCTAAATATTAATGTACCTACAGTAGGTGGGAGGTCTATATTCTAAATATTCATGTACATACAGTAGGTGGGAGGTCTATATTCTAAATATTCATATACATACAGTAGGTGGGAGGTCTATATTCTAAATATTCATGTACATACAGTAGGTGGGAGGTCTATATTCTAAATATTCATGTACATACAGTAGGTGGGAGGTCTATATTCTAAATATTCATGTACCTACAGTAGGTGTGAGGTCTATATTCTAAATATTCATGTACATACAGTAGGTGTGAGGTCTATATTCTAAATATTAATGTACCTACAGTAGGTGGGAGGTCTATATTCTAAATATTCATGTACATACAGTAGGTGGGAGGTCTATATTCTAAATATTCATGTACATACAGTAGGTGGGAGGTCTATATTCTAAATATTCATGTACATACAGTAGGTGGGAGGTCTATATTCTAAACATTCATGTACATACAGTAGGTGTGAGGTCTATATTCTAAATATTCATGTACATACAGTAGGTGGGAGGTCTATATTCTAAATATTCATATACATACAGTAGGTGGGTGGTCCTTATTCCCACCTATTGTATTTTGTAACAGTTGGGGCCTGTAGTGGTGGGTTATATTTTGGGGTCGTGGCTCTGGCTTCAGCCTTATACGGGCTGGTTAGTACAGGGGGCTATTTAAAAACACACCGTTGAACCACATTCCACTCAACCAACCAACAATCTCCCCTCTCCTTTCTCCCATAGCACTTCTTTCTCTCACTCTCTACCTCTCCTTTCTCCCATAGCACTTCTTTCGCTCACTCTCTACCTCTCCTTTCTCCCATAGCACTTCTTTCTCTCACTCTCTACCTCTCCTTTCTCCCATAGCACTTCTTTCTCTCACTCTCTACCTCTCCTTTCTCCCATAGCACTTCTTTCTCTCACTCTCTACCTCTCCTCTTGCCCTTCTATTCTCTCCTGTCACATCTCAGTAATGGAACACAGATAATCACAGTGAGATGTAGTGATGGATACAACAGAGAAAGATATGTAGAAATAAAGGAAGAGGAGAGAGAGGTAGAAATAAAGAGGAGAGAGAGACAGAGAGAAGTAGAACGACATAAAGGAGAGACAGAGAGAGGTAAAAAGACAGAATGAGAGAGACATTTGTTTTTTATTAGTTACCAACTCACAAAAATGTATTGGTTTCTGTTATAACTATGAATATTTTATAAAATTGATGCTTTGAAAATATTTATGTTTACCTGTCATTAAAACATTTGAAATTGAGACGACGCGAGGGAGGAGGAGATCCAGACGAAACATAGAAACATAAAACTAAAATGTCTCTTGTTCTGTTTCTACATCATGCAATTTCACTTATGTATACAGAACACACTCACATTCCACCTAACGCTAACCCTGGCTATAAATATGGGCTATAGCTTAAAGTCCTTAAGAAATCTGACACACAGATACATAGACAGACATCAGACAGAGGGGTTAATTAGGGTTTGCAGCATGGCTCTGTTAACCATCTACATCACACTGTAACAGACTGACAGGTAAAACACCAGGGTGCCTATTTACAGTTAATCTTATTTGACTTTTATTTAACCGGAGAGATTGTTACTGTAGTTCCTGTGTGAACGAAGTCCTGCTCAGCCACTCTGACTTCCTGGTCGTTATTTCTGATTGATAGCACTCTGACATTCAATTAAAAAGCTGTCAAAAACGTTGTTGTCGAATATGTAATGAGTGCTATATATGGTAGTCTACCTATATAGCATTGTAGTCTGCATGGTAGTGTCTCTATATAGCATCTATATGGACGTTAACTGGAAGTTACCATGGAACACCCTAGTTTATCACATGTTATAGTCTAGTCCCTTCTTATACCAATGACATCACACAACATGTGAAGCTAATGAGTCACAAGAACTACAATAGAAGATGTATGGGTTGTATAAAAACCATATGCCGGTCATGACATTTAATATAGTGATGGAGAAACTGTATATGTCTCTGTTAGAATCAGGTGTCTGACATCTGGAGTCTGGCAAGACAGACAATACAATGTGTCTACTGGCCAGAGAAATACACACCTCGTCAATACAAAGACAAAATGAGTCAAAAGCATCGGATTTCCAAGCTTCAAGCTTGAGGCAACTAATGTTTGGCACCTTTTCTGTTGAGACCAACCATCAAAGAACTATAAATGTTCTTGTCACGAAGCACAGATATGAAATAAGGTTTTACAAAAAGTAACCTATGATCCTGGGGATATACCAGAAGTGGAAACTATTCAGAGTAAATGAGCACAGGGTTTGGGTTTTCATGCCACAGTTACTGGAAACAACCGGGATGCTTCAGAAATGCCCCAGCAATAGGAGTGCTAGCTCATAGTATTCCAGGAAGAGTCACGGCATATTAGCCAGACATGTGGTAATAGCTAAAATAAGGTCCAGGGAAGAAATGCTATTGGCCCGTTCCATGTAGAGGCTGGGTGGGTTGTGGATGACACAGGATGACAAGAGCATACAGGCTTCCTCTACTATCTGTCAGTATGGGATGATGAGTATGGGATGATGAGTATGGGATGATGAGTATGGGATGATGAGTATGGGGTGATGAGTATGGGGTGATGAGTATGGGATGATGAGTATGGGATGATGAGTATGGGATGAGGAGTATGGGATGATGAGTATGGGGTGATGAGTATGGGGTGATGAGTATGGGGTGATGAGTATGGGGTGATGAGTATGGGGTGATGAGTATGGGGTGATGAGTATGGGGTGATGAGTATGGGGTGATGAGTATGGGGTGATGAGTATGGGATGAGGAGTATGGGATGAGGAGTATGGGATGAGGAGTATGGGATGAGGAGTATGGGATGAGGAGTATGGGATGAGGAGTATGGGATGAGGAGTATGGGATGAGGAGTATGGGATGATGAGTATGGGATGATGAGTATGGGATGAGGAGTATGGGATGAGGAGTATGGGATGAGGAGTATGGGATGAGGAGTATGGGATGAGGAGTATGGGATGATGAGTATGGGATGATGAGTATGGGGTGATGAGTATGGGGTGATGAGTATGGGGTGAGGAGTATGGGATGAGGAGTATGGGATGATGAGTATGGGATGATGAGTATGGGATGATGAGTATGGGATGAGGAGTATGGGATGAGGAATATGGGATGAGGAGTATGGGATGAGGAGTATGGGATGAGGAGTATGGGATGATGAGTATGGGATGAGGAGTATGGGATGAGGAGTATGGGATGAGGAATATGGGATGATGAGTATGGGATGAGGAGTATGGGATTTTATTATTCGCAACACGGAGCTCACAGTACTTTAGCAGACAGACCGACTCCATTGAGAGTAAATAAATCATCCTGCTGTTAAACATGACCTGTGTAAACAGCAGCTGTAATAAATCAACACTGACTTCTACGAACCCTAACCCTACTGACACCAACGTTATAATTATTACAGTTTCTACAGCATGAGGATCAGTGATTGGTCGCTCTCCTCAGACCAATCATATAGTGATTTGATGAATAAATAGATATTCTACTGGTCGAATATGAACAGATTTAAATGTTGTAATGTGTATTTGTACTCTATAGATCTGTACCCCATAGATTTGTTTTGTATAAAACTGTGCGAAATAGAACCAAAAAGGTTCAATGGGAATTTGGTTAGGGTTAGTGTTAGGTTTAGGGCTTTGATCGAATTTGATTTGTGTCTTCCCAAATCCAAAAAGCCATTGAATTCTGGGGAGGCACAATGCCAAAAAGGGTGATGCATTGGCCATTCACTGTTGACAGCCGCCTGTCCCAACTCCAATTACATTTTTAATATTTTTGATTCAGTTCCATAGATGTTTTTGTGTCTAATCTTTTAATCCATACTATAATCTGATTATTACTTTAATAATAGTATATTCTGATTATTACTTTAATAATTGTACTATATTCTGATTAATAATTATACTTTAATCTGATTATTACTTTAATAATAATACTGTAATCTGATTATTACTTTAATAATACTACTATAATCTGATTAACACTTTAATACTACTATAATCGCTATTGCTCTAAACTCAGACCCTAACCCTCAAATATAGCAGATCGTTCCTGTGAGTAAAATGACTAGAACCAGAATAAATATATTTACCATATCATTAATAACCGAATCGAATGGTGGATTATTAAACACATGTTGGTCAACAGGTCAAAACACAGTCCTAAAAGCAGGGTGAGACAAGTGCCTCAAACAAGTTATACAGGCTTCAAACATCAGCACTTAATCCACTGTGAATTTTAGATTCTTCTCTCTAACACATAGTGGAGAAGAGAGTCTTAATCTATTAATTGACACATGGTGTAGAAGAGAGTCTTAATCTATTAACTGACACATGGTGTAGAAGAGAGTCTTAATCTATTAACTGACACATGGTGGAGAAGAGAGTCTTAATCTATTAACTGACACATGGTGGAGAAGAGAGTCTTAATCTATTAACTGACACATGGTGGAGAAGAGAGTCATAATCCATTAACTGACACATGGTGGAGAAGAGAGTCATAATCTATTAACTGACACATGGTGGAGAAGAGAGTCATAATCTATTAAGTGACACATGGTGGAGAAGAGAGTCATAATCTATTAACTGACACATGGTGGAGAAGAGAGTCTTAATCTATTAACTGACACATGGTGGAGAAGAGAGTCATAATCTATTAACTGACACATGGTGGAGAAGAGAGTCATAATCTATTAACTGACACATGGTGGAGAAGAGAGTCATAATCTATTAACTGACACATGGTGGAGAAGAGAGTCATAATCTATTAACTGACACATGGTGGAGAAGAGAGTCATAATCTATTAACTGACACATGGTGGAGAAGAGAGTCATAATCTATTAACTGACACATGGTGGAGAAGAGAGTCTTAATCTATTAACTGACACATGGTGGAGAAGAGAGTCATAATCTATTAACTGACACATGGTGGAGAAGAGAGTCTTAATCTATTAACTGACACATGGTGGAGAAGAGAGTCTTAATCTATTAACTGACACATGGTGGAGAAGAGAGTCATAATCTATTAACTGACACATGGTGGAGAAGAGAGTCATAATCTATTAACTGACACATGGTGGAGAAGAGAGTCATAAACTATTAACTGACACATGGTGGAGAAGAGAGTCATAATCTATTAACTGACACATAGTGTAGAAGAGAGTCATAATCTATTAACTGACACATGGTGGAGAAGAGAGTCATAATCTATTAACTGACACATGGTGGAGAAGAGAGTCATAATCTATTAACTGACACATGGTGGAGAAGAGAGTCTTAATCTATTAACTGACACATGGTGGAGAAGAGAGTCATAATCTATTAACTGACACATGGTGGAGAAGAGAGTCTTAATCTATTAACTGACACATGGTGGAGAAGAGACTCATAATCTATTAACTGACACATGGTGGAGAAGAGACTCATAATCTATTAACTGACACATGGTGGAGAAGAGAGTCTTAATCTATTAACTGACACATGGTGGAGAAGAGAGTCATAAACTATTAACTGACACATGGTGGAGAAGAGAGTCTTAATCTATTAACTGACACATGGTGGAGAAGAGAGTCTTAATCTATTAACTGACACATGGTGGAGAAGAGAGTCTTAATCTATTAACTGACACATGGTGGAGAAGAGAGTCTTAATCTATTAACTGACACATGGTGTAGAAGAGAGTCATAATCTATTAACTGACACATGGTGGAGAAGAGAGTCATAATCTATTAACTGACACATGGTGGAGAAGAGAGTCATAATCTATTAACTGACACATGGTGGAGAAGAGAGTCTTAATCTATTAACTGACACATGGTGGAGAAGAGAGTCTTAATCTATTAACTGACACATGGTGGAGAAGAGTCATAATCTATTAACTGACACATGGTGGAGAAGAGAGTCTTAATCTATTAACTGACACATGGTGGAGAAGAGAGTCTTAATCTATTAACTGACACATGGTGGAGAAGAGAGTCATAATCTATTAACTGACACATGGTGGAGAAGAGAGTCATAATCTATTAACTGACACATGGTGGAGAAGAGAGTCTTAATCTATTAACTGACACATGGTGGAGAAGAGAGTCTTAATCTATTATCTTCCTCTAAACTGCTCCAATCAAACCATTCAACCTGAATCATCAGAATATTTATGCAGCAAATCAGAGGATCTGTAGCAGAGAGCAGAACACCTGTTTGCTTACTGTACTGCAATAACATGGATGAAAACCCTGTTCTCTTAAATAGTAATGTGTTCTCCATGTAGTTACTGTCCACATAGTTATCCACAAACATTTTAAGAACCGTCGTGTGTAAATAATATAAATTGCTGCATGGTTGATTTAAAGTGCTGACACATTCATCGCTACATTTCATAACTGCTGACTGACCTTTATTCACTCTGTATGGTTAAAGCTTCAGACACTCATATTATGAGGCTAGAGCTTCAGACACTCATATTATGAGGCTAGAGCTTCAGACACTCTACATATTAAGAGGCTAGAGCTTCAGACACTCATATTATGAGGCTAGAGCTTCAGACACTCTACATATTAAGAGGCTAGAGCTTCAGACACTCATATTATGAGGCTAGAGCTTCAGACACTCTACATATTAAGAGGCTAGAGCTTCAGACACTCATATTATGAGGCTAGAGCTTCAGACACTCTACATATTAAGAGGCTAGAGCTTCAGACACTCATATTATGAGGCTAGAGCTTCAGACACTCATATTATGAGGCTAGAGCTTCAGACACTCATATTATGAGGCTAGAGCTTCAGACACTCATATTATGAGGCTAGAGCTTCAGACACTCTACATATTAAGAGGCTAGAGCTTCACAGGTACCTGCAACTGCATATGTATTTGGTTTTATATACAAACCTTTATAGCAATGCATGTCTAAAATACCTGATATGATAACACACAGACACAATCATATACAGACATGATAAAAACTGACATGATAAAACACAGATATGATCAAATACAGACATGATAAAAAAAACCAGACACAATCATATACTGACATGATAAAAAACAGACATGATAATATACAGACATGATAAAATAGACATGATAAAATACAGTCATGATAAAATACAGTCTTGATAAAATATAGTCATGATAAAATACAGTCATGCTTTGCAAACAGTATCTTAAACACAGACTTACCAACTCTGTGGTTCTGGGGTCAGTTGCTGGTGAAGTGCTACAGAGAATCCAAACAAGCTCCCTTTAATTCCCTCCTTGGTCAGAGGCATACTAGTATCCAGGTTAAACCCTGCGACGGTCAGGAAAAAGAAGGAGAGCAGAGAAAAGAGAGGAAGAAAATGAGATCCTCCATGTCGCACATGTAGTGCCATAGTCCCCAGTGTTGGAGCTGGTCCCTTATGTCTGATCCTGGTTCAGTTACAGAGTGACCACTTGTATTTTCCTTTATAGACCACCGTCTTTGAATTAAATTGAGAGTGGAGAGAGAAAGGATGACTGCTTTTCAAAGCTCCTCTCAGCTCATTAGATATATTTCCCTTTTCCCCCCTTTTTCTTTCCTCCTCCGTTTGCTGCTGTCAGTCTGTAGAACAGCCTGAGAAAACGAGGCTGTGTGTGTGTGTGTGTGTGTGTGTCTGGCTCCCCCCACTGCTGCCCTGTGATGGAGAGAAACAGAGGACAAGTGCCTTGAATAGCCCACTCCCTCCCCCAACACCCTCCCCAGGCCCTCCCCCAACACCCTCCCCAGGCCCTCCCCCCACACCCTCCCCAGGCCCTCCCCCACACCCTCCCCAGGCCCTCCCCCCCACACCCTCCCCAGGCCCTCCCCCAGTCCCTCCCCCTCCCTCGTCCCTCCCTCGTCCCTCCTCCCTCGTCCCTCCCTCGTCCCTCCCCCTCCCTCGTCCCTCCCCCTCCCTCGTCCCTCCCCCTCAGCTGACATCAACACTCAGGGGACTGCTGCCAAAATACCAGACAAGGTTGTCAAGACACTTGGACTCCATAGAACTTAAAAATACTGAATAGAAAGCCTAGGTGTTTTCTGTTAACCATACGTGTACCCAAATGCATTTTCAGTTTGTGGTACACGTGCCTGGAATTGATCAGTTCAAAAATCAAAAGAACTTTAGAAAAAAATTGATAGTAGAAAAGACAGAAATAGTCAGTTATTTTTTCAAATTAATGGTTTATGTTTTTTTTTATTTAACAGAGAATGGGACAATCATGCAATACATTACTAACCTTGATGATTGTCCAAAATGGGGGGTTAGGGTTAATAACTTGCAGATTTCTAGAATGTCTGGTCTGGTCGTTCCCTGTAGTCCGGTCGTTCCCTGTAGTCCGGTCTGTATTTTGTAATCATTCCCTGTAGTCTGGTCATTCTCTGTAGTCCGGTCTGTATTTTGTAGTCATTCCCTGTAGTCCGGTCGTTCCCTGTAGTTTGGTCGTTCCCTGTAGTCCGGTCGTTCCCTGTAGTCCGGTCTGTATTTTGTAATCATTCCCTGTAGTCTGGTCATTCTCTGTAGTCCGGTCTGTATTTTGTAGTCATTCCCTGTAGTCATTCCCTGTAGTCCGGTCGTTCCCTGTTGTCCGGTCTGTATTTTGTAATCATTCCCTGTAGTCTGGTCATTCTCTGTAGTCCGGTCTGTATTTTGTAATCATTCCCTGTAGTCTGGTCATTCTCTGTAGTCCGGTCTGTATTTTGTAATCATTCCCTGTAGTCTGGTCATTCTCTGTAGTCCGGTCTGTATTTTGTAATCATTCCCTGTAGTCCGGTCGTTCCCTGTAGTCCGGTCGTTCCCTGTAGTCCGGTCGTTCCCTGTAGTCCGGTCATTCCCTGTAGTCCGGTCATTCCCTGTAGTCCGGTCATTCCCTGTAGTCCGGTCTGTATTTTGTGGTCATTCCCTGTAGTCCGGTCATTCCCTGTAGTCCGGTCATTCCCTGTAGTCCGGTCTGTATTTTGTGGTCATTCCCTGTAGTCCGGTCATTCCCTGTAGTCCGGTCTGTATTTTGTGGTCATTCCCTGTAGTCCGGTCATTCCCTGTAGTCCGGTCTGTATTTTGTGGTCATTCCCTGTAGTCCGGTCATTCCCTGTAGTCCGGTCTGTATTTTGTGGTCATTCCCTGTAGTCCGGTCATTCCCTGTAGTCCGGTCATTCCCTGTAGTCCGGTCTGTATTTTGTGGTCATTCCCTGTAGTCCGGTCATTCCCTGTAGTCCGGTCTGTATTTTGTGGTCATTCCCTGTAGTCCGGTCATTCCCTGTAGTCCGGTCATTCCCTGTAGTCCGGTCGTTCCCTGTAGTCCGGTCATTCCCTGTAGTCCGGTCTGTATTTTGTGGTCATTCCCTGTAGTCCGGTCATTCCCTGTAGTCCGGTCATTCCCTGTAGTCCGGTCATTCCCTGTAGTCCGGTCATTCCCTGTAGTCCGGTCATTCCCTGTAGTCCGGTCTGTATTTTGTGGTCATTCCCTGTAGTCCGGTCGTTCCCTGTAGTCCGGTCATTCCCTGTAGTCCGGTCATTCCCTGTAGTCCGGTCATTCCCTGTAGTCCGGTCATTCCCTGTAGTCCGGTCATTCCCTGTAGTCCGGTCATTGACAGAGGAAATATAAGAAACCTGTGAGGAAATCTAACAAAGACAGAGACATATTTAGATGTGCAGTGGTAATGTGACCAACAGTTACATTTACATTTTGCGCATTTAGCAGACGCTCTTATCCAGAGCAACTTACAATAAGTGCAGGCATTTCACATATAGCTAAAACGCACATCAAAAAAGCAATAAGTACATTGTTCCTGGGTGGGTGCAGGGGGAAGTGCTAGAGATAGAAGGGGTGCTAGGAGAGGAGGAATGGGTGATAATCGTAGAAGAATGATTTGGTAGTGAAGTTTCGAACAGGCAAGAGTTGTGGAGCTCCATTCATGGAGCTGCTGGAGGTACAGTTTCAGAAATGGGCATGAAAGTGTCAGAAATGGAAGAAGGTTGTCTGGTCCAATGACTCTCGTTTTCTTTACCATCCCATGAACAGACGTGTATGTATGTCATTTACCTGGGGTAGTGATGGTACCAGGATGCACTGTGGGTAGTGATGGTACCAGGCTACACTGTGGGTAGTGATGGTACCAGGATGCACTGTGGGAAGTGATGGCACCAGGATGCAATGTGGGAAGTGATGGCACCAGGATGCACTATGGGAAGTGATGGCACCAGGATGCACTGTGGGAAGAGGTGGCACCAGGATGCACTGTGGGAAGAGGTGGCACCAGGATGCACTGTGGGAAGAGGTGGCACCAGGATGCACTGTGGGAAGAGGTGGCACCAGGATGCACTGTGGGAAGAGGTGGCACCAGGATGCACTGTGGGAAGTGACGGCGCTAGGATGCATTGTGGGAAGAGGTGGCACCAGGATGCATTGTGGGATGACGACAAGCCATAAGGGGGGGGTAATGCTCTGGGCAACATTCTGATGGGAGACTGCGTCTGAACATTCATGTAGATGTCCATTTGACACGTGCCACCTACCATACCATTGTTGCAGACCAGGTACACCTCTTTTAGCTGGATAATGCGCCTTGCCACAAGGTGTTCCCCAAATTCCCCAGATCTCAATCCGATTGAGAACCTGTGTGATGTGCTGGACCAAATCTTCTGGGTGCCAGATACTGCAGGACCCTTTCATGGGTCTTATAGCATATTAGGGTGGTACTATAATTTAATCATATTTTAATCAGATTGTAATAATATTTTAATCATAATGTAATCATATTATATCTCACTCACGTTAGTACCCTAACCCCATGCTCTACCACACTCACGTTAGTACCCTAACCCCATGCTCTACCACACTCACGTTAGTACCCTAACCCCATGCTCTACCACACTCACGTTAGTACCCTAACCCCATGCTCTACCACACTCACGTTAGTACCCTAACCCCATGCTCTACCACACTCACGTTAGTACCCTAACCCCATGCTCTACCACACTCACGTTAGTACCCTAACCCCATGCTCTACCACACTCACGTTAGTACCCTAACCCCATGCTCTACCACACTCACGTTAGTACCCTAACCCCATGCTCTACCACACTCATGACAATGCTCTCAGTTAGTCATGCTCTCACTACATTGTAAACATTATGGAAACTTTGGTCTGCCAGCATAACCACACCTGTTCTAGAGTAGCTAATTCTTGACCTGTCACTGTCTTTGTCTTATAGCCAAATGGCGCCCTATTTTCACACTTTTGCACTTCTACCTATGAACCTGATCAAAAGGAGTGCACCATGAACAGAATAAGGTGCCATTTAGAACTCTTTTAAATAAACAGCAAGCTTCTGTTTATGTTTAATACTTCACATTCAAACAGAAGGGCTGTTTTAGTTTTTTATTATTTTAGTTTAATTTTTCAAATTGCAGTGATCAACAGACTAACTGATGAATTGCTGAGTGATGTTTCAGCTGTAAATGCTCTAGCAGAGCTCTCAGCTGTGAGATCATCATTCTATTGTGATGCTTCAGTCTTAAATGCTTTAGCAGAGCTCTCAGCTGTGAGATTATCATTATAATGTGAACTCCTTGGCATCTCAGAGAAACTTCCACATGAACAAAAAAACAAGCAGGGATCTGCGTGGTCAGAGGGGGGGTTACATTTTTTGGTTACTGCTTTGGTTGCCCTTTTCTGCACTGAGGTGCAGAATAATAGCTTTATAGCTGAAGTATCTGGACTATGCATCTCACTGGACTAAGAGTCTGGACAATGGTCTTTGTGTAAATCATGATGGAAATAACCTTTCCTCATACAGGGTAACTGATGTTACTGGGTAATCTGTCTTACAGGGCCATTGATGGTTAGAACATTTAACTTGTATCTGAAAGGTGATTGGTGAATCAAATTCCCAAGGTGGCCAGGTGAAACACATTTTTATGTTGCTAGCCATGGCTGGTAACCCTAGTTATTCACCAATGGTCAGAAACACACGTATAACCCTAACCTCATCACTAGATTAAAAAACTAGAACATGAATAACTTCTTCCCACGGATAAGGGAGGATGTGCCACTCCCATTATGCTCCAAACTATCTTGGAAATGACTGACAGCCTACATTTAGGGAGTGTATTGTCTGGCCCAAAACATAACATATGATCACATTCCTGCACCCACATTAGAGCTTTTCAGGTTAAGAAATCTGTTTCTGGATGAAGCCATAATATCTTCATTGTTTTTGTGGCGCTTAGAACATTTCAGTGACACACCACAGAGTTTATAAATCCAAACATTCAGAAATAAAACATCAAAGCCTTATAATATCACACCATATTCCATTATCTCATATTCTTCTATTGAAAAGTGATCTGGATTTTGTTTATCATACCCCAACCCCGTCATACCCCAACCCCATCATACCCCATCATACCCCAACCCCATCATACCCCAACCCCATCATACCCCAACCCCATCTTACCCCATCATACCCCAACCCTATAATGTGAGAAGAAATGCATAGAATTTTATAGAAATGTTACATTAATTTCTTCTATGTATTTCCCATATATGAATAATCCTGTCTTCGATAAATGAATCCAGCAGATAACCCCCAGATGTATGTAGATTATACTGTTTAAATAAACATGATGTACTCTAACCAAACAAAAAAAACAATAGAGACAATAAAGTCAGACAACGAAAGGCATTCTCAAAAATATTTTGTTTAATACTGGCCTAGGTAAAGAAAACCAATACTAGACCGCTGAGCGATCAGCCCTGTGTGTGTGTTGTGTGTGTCTACATCGCCAAATATCCTGGCACATGAAGAAATTAGGGTTAGGCCTGTGTGTGTGTTGTGTGTGTCTACACCGCCAAATATCCTGACACGTTAAGAAATTAGCAGTCTGCACCACATTCAGCTCATATAGACCTTTATAGCAGCCAGCTAGCTCTTATGGACAGAGTGGTTTTCCCTGCACCCCTTCTAAGGCCCACACCTCTGTGTCCTTCCTCCTTCTCCCGCTGTCAGCAGTATTAATGTATTGATTAATGGATGAGATAAAGGAAGAGGTTGTTCCAATGAACAATAATAGGATAACAGACCAGCTCACTGATTGTGGTTTTATGGATTGGCGTATGTCTGTTGAATAAAGTACAACTCATAACTCTGGCACTAAAATTACATTTTCAAATGTTAACATTGTACTATTTTCATTATCTACAGAGTAAACAACAGGGGACATAGATTGCAACCCAGAGGCTCCCATTTAAGCACTACAAAAAATATAGTTGAAATCCAAAGGCAGGCATCTGCAATTAGGCTAAAAGACATACATTTTATATTATTCGCTATATCACAGGATTCTCGGAAATGGCGTCATAATATCTCCAGCACACTAGGTGGCGATAATGCGCCTCTAAACCGGTTAAAGGGCCAGCAAAGTAGAAGATCATGTGGTCCTGCAGACTATTGTGTCGTGAATCTGATGCTATTTAGCACTCTATACACATATGACACACACACATATATAGATATATATAAATTAAGACGTTAAGATTAAGACATTAGGAGACAAAGTAAACATGCTTTCTCGTTTGCTAAAGGAGCACCAAGCAAAACAAAACGAGCGAAAAGAAGTTCAAGGTGAGGAAATAACTGTCAGCTACACTAAATATACCTATATATACGTATAATATAATGTATATATAAATAACTGTCAGCTACACTAAATATACCTATATATACGTATAATATAATGTATATATAAATAACTGTCAGCTACACTAAATATACCTATATATACGTATAATATAATATATATATAAATAACTGTCAGCTACACTAAATATACCTATATATACGTATAATATAATGTATATATAAATAACTGTCAGCTACACTAAATATACCTATATATACGTATAATATAATGTATATATAAATAACTGTCAGCTACACTAAATATACCTATATATACGTATAATATAATGTATATATAAATAACTGTCAGCTACACTAAATATACCTATATATACGTATAATATATATATAAATAACTGTCAGCTACACTAAATATACCTATATATACGTATAATATAATGTATATATAAATAACTGTCAGCTACACTAAATATACCTATATATACGTATAATATAATGTATATATAAATAACTGTCAGCTACACTAAATATACCTATATATACGTATAATATATATATAAATAACTGTCAGCTACACTAAATATACCTATATATACGTATAATATAATGTATATATAAATAACTGTCAGCTACACTAAATACACCTATATATACGTATAATATATATATAAATAACTGTCAGCTACACTAAATATACCTATATATACGTATAATATAATGTATATATAAATAACTGTCAGCTACACCAGCTGTTACTATATGTGTATATATAATATATGTAATATATATATAATACATTATTAATAATAATAATATATAAATATAGCTATCTGTTACTTGTGCTAAAATCAGTAGCAGAACTGGGAACTGTAGCTAGATGAAGTTATTTACACAACTAGCTATAATATATCGGTATAAACGTGTAATATATATACATATATATTTAACTATTTCTGCATGTATGAGTGTCCGTTTAGTTTATGGCACAACACCGGTTCTACATTTGTTCTGGGTAACCACGACTTGGCTTGCTAATTAGTGGTGTCTGCGTGTTAGTAATATCTGGTTTACCTTTATCTTGTATGTAAAACGTATAAACCATGCAAATTTAAACATAGCTATTTCTTGGGAGACTTCCATCGACGCATGACGTTTTTATTTGTTTGCCCTACAGAAAGAAGCAGACGAGAAGCGATTGCTGCTGCCACCTGTCTAACCGAAGCCCTGGTCGACCATCTCAATGTAGGGTATGTGTGCCTTGCTTGTGTAACTTATTTTTCTCAACTCATAAGCTTTGACATGATTGCAACTGACAACCTACTTGTAATATAAATCAGTAAGCTTAAGGGAACCTGTAGGTTAATGATGTTGGTTACCATTATATCAGTTTACTCCTACAGGCTACTGCTTGCATGCTATGTTATTATCTACAGTAAACACTGGTACACTCGTCTGTTCATTATTATCTACAGTAAACACTGGTACACTCGTATGTATGTATGCATGCATGTATGTTATTATCTACAGTAAACACTGGTACACTCGTCTGTTCATTATTATCTACAGTAAACACTGGTACACTCGTATGTATGTATGCATGCATGTATGTTATTATCTACAGTAAACACTGGTACACTCGTCTGTTCATTATTATCTACAGTAAACACTGGTACACTCGTGTGTATGTATGTATGCTATTATTTGCAGTAAACACTGGTACACTCATATGAATGTTAGTCTCTACAGTAAACACTGGTACACTCATATGTATGCTATTATTTGCAGTAAACACTGGTACACTCATAATTATATGTATGTTAGTCTCTACTGTAAACACTGGTACACTCGTATGCATGTTAGTTTCTACAGTAAACACTGGTACACTCATATGAATGTTAGTCTTTACAGTAAACACTGGTACACTTATATGCATGCTATTATTTGCAGTAAACACTGGTACACTCATATGCATGCTATTATTTGCAGTAAACACTGGTACACTCATATGTATGCTATTATTTGCAGTAAACACTGGTACACTCATAATTATATGTATGTTAGTCTCTACTGTAAACACTGGTACACTCGTATGCATGTTAGTTTCTACAGTAAACACTGGTACACTCATATGAATGTTAGTCTCTACTGTAAACACTGGTACACTTATATGCATGCTATTATTTGCAGTAAACACTGGTACACTCATATGTATGCTATTATTTGCAGTAAACACTGGTACACTCATAATTATATGTATGTTAGTCTCTACTGTAAACACTGGTACACTCGTATGCATGTTAGTTTCTACAGTAAACACTGGTACACTCATATGAATGTTAGTGTTTACAGTAAACACTGGTACACTTATATGCATGCTATTATTTGCAGTAAACACTGGTACACTCGTATGCATGCTATTATTTGCAGTAAACACTGGTACACTCATATGTATGCTATTATTTGCAGTAAACACTGGTACACTCATAATTATATGTATGTTAGTCTCTACTGTAAACAATGGTACACTCGTATGCATGTTAGTTTCTACAGTAAACACTGGTACACTCATATGAATGTTAGTCTCTACTGTAAACACTGGTACACTCGTATGCATGTTAGTTTCTACAGTAAACACTGGTACACTCTTCTGTATGTTGTTATCAGCAGTAAACTTGTTTAATCAATGGGTAATTTGTTCTGAGTAGTTCTGTGCTCTACACTCTTTTACACACTTTCACTGTCTGTGTTACAGAGTAGCCCAGGCATATGTAAACCAGAGGAAGCTGGACCATGAGGTGAAGATGTTACAGGTTCAGGCCAGCCAGTTTTCCAAACAGACTGCACAGTGGATCAGTATGGTGGAAGGATTTAACCAGGCCCTGAAGGTTGGATTTAACACGATTTCACAACTTGCTAGTGTTTTAACATTAACCACACTCTGCAGAGTGTTTTAAACATGGCCAATAGACCTGAAATAGTACATACTTAACATGGCCAGTAAACCTGAAATAGTATATACTTAACATGGCCAGTAAACCTGAAATAGTATATACTTAACATGGCCAGTAAACCTGAAATACATACAGCGGTGAGAGGGTGGTCACCTGTCATCCCATTCTGCAGGACAGATGTGAGACTGGCCATAAGAAGGGTGACTAATGACATGTGAGATGTCTGCTCCCTTGTGGCTGAGTAGTCATTTTCAGTGTTGAATATTTAGCGACTTTCTCATTAGATCTTTATTATTGGCTCTTCACATGGCAGCCGAAAAATGTATGTATCTATATTTCTCTTGAACAGGAAATAGGTGATGTGGAGAACTGGGCTCGAAGCATCGAGATGGACATGAGGACCATAGCTACAGCACTGGAGTACGTGCACAAAGGTCCTCTGACTTCAGCCTCATCATAGACACTCAACCAGGTTTAGGAGCTAGACAGTCATGCTGTCTCAAATCATTCTGATAAGGCATCTAAAAGGAGTCTGCAGGTCTTCAGAGGAGACCAAGGATTTCTGGCTTGTCCTGTGTTCATGAGTGATGTTAGTAGATGTAACTGCAATGTTGTCATGTTTAAAAAAACGAAATAGTCGAGGTCTGTACCAACTGTATTGACCTTTGTTTTCAAAACATAACATATTTTCTGATGGTCAGTGTGAATTTAGCAACATTTTCTAATAATTACTATTATCTGTTAACAGTGTTGGAGAACAAATATGAAAATACATTTGGCTAAACGAATACAATTTTTTTTTCTTTCTTTGAAGTTATTAAACTCATCTTCCTGTGACAATAAATAGCACATTGAACTCTGGGTTAGCCATCTATCTAAGACTTGAAACACAAGAGTGCTGTTTGTTTAATGTTGAAGTTGATAAAATGGATATTGGTCTGTAATATTTTGTAACCAGTCTCCTGTTTAGCGAGACTTAGTGTCATGCCTTCTCACCTATTTGACTAAACCCAGCCTGTGTAAATCAGATGAAACAGGGTTTCTATGCGTTTACTCTCTGCATTTACCAATCAGGAGGTCCTGTTTAATCAATGCAAATAACTTCTAATGTGATGTAGTTTAAGGAACTTGCAACTGACACTTCAAACATTTGACGTTCTTACTGGGGCAATTGTTTCTTTCTAATGATTGTCATTCTTTAGACACATTTTAGGGTGGTGCTTAGTAGTGGTTTAAGGTGGTGCTTAGTAGCAGTTTAAGGTGGTGCTTAGTAGCAGTTTAAGGTGGTGCTTAGTAGTGGTTTAAGGTGGTGCTTAGTAGCTGCTATACAACGTTTTAAACAAATCATCTTTTCCCCACTACTTGGTTCATTGTTTTTTTCCAAATTCTATTTCTGCATTTCTTACTAACTTCTGAATGGTGAACTACTCAGTAAACCTAGCAATTCCATTGTGATATCACCTTTATTCAACCAGGTAAGCCAATTCAGAATTTATTTTTTGTTTAAAATGAAGATGTGTAATTGCAAGACATTTTGTTGTTCATAAATGCAAACTCAATGTGCAATGGATTAGGCGACACCACAGAAAAGGTATGACATTGATGTGGTTAATGATGTCAGTAATAATTTGCATAAACCAAAATGCTGTTTGTGTTTTATGTTTACATATAGGTTTAAAATGTCTTTATATACAAATGTCCTTTTATACTGATCACAAAATTTGCCAGATATTACACAAATGTTACCTTTTTATTTTTTATGACTGCTTTCCACATTGTTCTACTTTTCCAAACCACTGGGCCAATCCGATCAGGTTTTATTCATATGACTCACGTTCCCATGCCTAGGTCACGCCATTGGGCTGCTATACAACAATGAGATTGTGAAAATGGATTATTCGGTCAAACAGGGCTACCATGTTGTCAAGCTTAACATTTTTGTACAGCTTTGCTAGATTGCAAACCCTTGCTTGTGTCATCACTCCTGACTCATACAATCCATAAGATATACAAATGTAGCCATTATAGGTCACATGTAGCTTAAGTAAATAGAGCAAGGAGCTTGAAACACCAGAGGACCCACTGGATGACTATCAACAGTGCCTCTGTGTTGTCAAACTGATACTCTACAAACCAATCAATCAAATGTATTTTATAAAACCCTTTTTACAACAAAGTTGTCACAGTGCTTTTACAAACACATCAGCCTGAACCCGACAGAGCCCACATCGACAAGTTGAACAAGAAGAAAAAGTTGAACAACTTTATTCACATGCAACCATTTTTAGTTGACATAGTTAGGACCATGGGTTCATGAGAACGAACCAGTCAATGATTGTTGGGAAATTCCAAGTCCTTCCAAGTAATTCCTTCTCACCAGTCTGTATTACCAACACACACACACGTGCTCAAACAAACCCCACGTACACACGGTTTGCAGATTACAAACTACAGATTGTCTTATAGGATAAACTGGGGGATAAAGCCTTTTCTCTGCCAGTCACACAGTCTCCCCTGCATGGCTTAAGATACCAAGCTGTTCTAGTATGTCAGAAAGACTGTGAATCGGAGGGAGACCGTTGGATCCCACATGAAACCGAAGATACAAGACTCGTTGGGTTTTACATTAATGGTATGTTGGCATTTTAATTAAGACCTAATGGTCAAACTACTTGTAATATTAATTTGAAGTGATTCATGTAAGGTGCTATCAAATCCAATAAACCATAAAGTGCAGGTGTTGGTCCCGGCCGTGTAAATGGTTATATAGTGTACTCTAACCCTAAATGGTTATTAGTTATAGCGTACCCTAACCCTAAATGGTTATTAGTTATAGCGTACCCTAAATGGTTATTAGTTATAGCGTACCCTAAATGGTTATTAGTTATAGCGTACCCTAACCCTAAATGGTTATTAGTTATAGTGTACTCTAACCCTAAATGGTTATTAGTTATAGCGTACCCTAACCCTAAATGGTTATTAGTTATAGTGTACTCTAACCCTAAATGGTTATTAGTTATAGCGTACCCTAAATGGTTATATAGTGTACTCTAACCCTAAATGGTTATTAGTTATAGCGTACCCTAACCCTAAATGGTTATTAGTTATAGCGTACCCTAAATGGTTATTAGTTATAGCGTACCCTAACCCTAAATGGTTATTAGTTATAGTGTACTCTAACCCTAAATGGTTATTAGTTATAGCGTACCCTAACCCTAAATGGTTATTAGTTATAGTGTACTCTAACCCTAAATGGTTATTAGTTATAGCGTACCCTAAATGGTTATATAGTGTACTCTAACCCTAAATGGTTATTAGTTATAGCGTACCCTAACCCTAAATGGTTATTAGTTATAGCGTACCCTAACCCTAAATGGTTATTAGTTATAGTGTACTCTAACCCTAAATGGTTATTAGTTATAGTGTACTCTAACCCTAAATGGTTATTAGTTATAGCGTACCCTAACCCTAAATGGTTATTAGTTATAGTGTACTCTAACCCTAAATGGTTATTAGTTATAGTGTACTCTAACCCTAAATGGTTATTAGTTATAGTGTACTCTAACCCTAAATGGTTATTAGTTATAGCGTACCCTAACCCTAAATGGTTATTAGTTATAGCGTACCCTAAATGGTTATTAGTTATAGCGTACCCTAAATGGTTATTAGTTATAGCGTACCCTAACCCTAAATGGTTATTAGTTATAGTGTACTCTAACCCTAAATGGTTATTAGTTATAGCGTACCCTAACCCTAAATGGTTATTAGTTATAGCGTACCCTAAATGGTTATATAGTGTACTCTAACCCTAAATGGTTATTAGTTATAGCGTACCCTAACCCTAAATGGTTATTAGTTATAGTGTACTCTAACCCTAAATGGTTATTAGTTATAGCGTACCCTAAATGGTTATATAGTGTACTCTAACCCTAAATGGTTATTAGTTATAGCGTACCCTAACCCTAAATGGTTATTAGTTATAGCGTACCCTAAATGGTTATTAGTTATAGCGTACCCTAACCCTAAATGGTTATTAGTTATAGTGTACTCTAACCCTAAATGGTTATTAGTTATAGCGTACCCTAACCCTAAATGGTTATTAGTTATAGTGTACTCTAACCCTAAATGGTTATTAGTTATAGCGTACCCTAAATGGTTATATAGTGTACTCTAACCCTAAATGGTTATTAGTTATAGCGTACCCTAACCCTAAATGGTTATTAGTTATAGCGTACCCTAAATGGTTATTAGTTATAGCGTACCCTAACCCTAAATGGTTATTAGTTATAGCGTACCCTAACCCTAAATGGTTATTAGTTATAGTGTACTCTAACCCTAAATGGTTATTAGTTATAGTGTACTCTAACCCTAAATTGTTATTAGTTATAGCGTACCCTAACCCTAAATGGTTATTAGTTATAGTGTACTCTAACCCTAAATGGTTATTAGTTATAGTGTACCCTAACCCTAAATGGTTATTAGTTATAGCGTACCCTAACCCTAAATGGTTATTAGTTATAGCGTACCCTAACCCTAAATGGTTATTAGTTATAGCGTACCCTAACCCTAAATGGTTATTAGTTATAGCGTACCCTAAATGGTTATTAGTTATAGCGTACCCTAACCCTAAATGGTTATTAGTTATAGCGTACCCTAACCCTAAATGGTTATTAGTTATAGTGTACTCTAACCCTAAATGGTTATTAGTTATAGTGTACCCTAACCCTAAATGGTTATTAGTTATAGCGTACCCTAACCCTAAATGGTTATTAGTTATAGTGTACTCTAACCCTAAATGGTTATTAGTTATAGTGTACTCTAACCCTAAATGGTTATTAGTTATAGCGTACCCTAACCCTAAATGGTTATTAGTTATAGCGTACCCTAACCCTAAATGGTTATTAGTTATAGCGTACCCTAACCCTAAATGGTTATAGCGTACCCTAACCCTAAATGGTTATAGCGTACCCTAACCCTAAATGGTTATTAGTTATAGCGTACCCTAACCCTAAATGGTTATTAGTTATAGCGTACCCTAAATGGTTATTAGTTATAGCGTACCCTAAATGGTTATTAGTTATAGCGTACCCTAAATGGTTATTAGTTATAGCGTACCCTAAATGGTTATTAGAGCGTACCCTAACCCTAAATGATTATTAGTTATAGCGTACCCTAACCCTAAATGGTTATTAGTTATAGCGTACCCTAACCCTAAATGGTTATTAGTTATAGCGTACCCTAACCCTAAATGGTTATTAGTTATAGCGTACCCTAACCCTAAATGGTTATTAGTTATAGTGTACTCTAACCCTGTACTGTATTCATCAAATCATAGAATTTCAAGTGGACTGTGTTGATTAAGCCTTTGCACAGATTTGCTAACGTATTTATCAGGAGGCGACAGGATCCTGTTCTGCAGTAGGTTTAGGGTTAGGCTGACAGGATCCTGTTCTGGTTAGGCTGACAGGATCCTGTTCTGGTTAGGCTGACAGGATCCTGTTCTGGTTAGGCTGACAGGATCCTGTTCTGGTTAGGCTGACAGGATCCTGTTCTGCAGTAGGCTGACAGGATCCTGTTCTGGTTAGGCTGACAGGATCCTGTTCTGGTTAGGCTGACAGGATCCTGTTCTGGTTAGGCTGACAGGATCCTGTTCTGCAGTAGGTTTAGGTTTAGGCTGACAGGATCCTGTTCTGCAGTAGGTTTAGGCTGACAGGATCCTGTTCTGCAGTAGGTTTAGGCTGACAGGATCCTGATTTGAAGTAGGTTTAGGCTTACAGGATCCTGATTTGAAGTGAGGTTAGGCTAACAGGAAATATTCCTATTATATTTAGGGTTAACGCAACATTGAATAATTCCAATTAATTGGAGAATATGCTAGTTCGTACACACTCTTGTTTTAAATTCAGGAAAATGGTCAATGAGCTATTGCTTATTACTGCCCATAGAAAATAAACAGCAAAACCTCTGTTAACTAAGATTTTTTAAAAACTAAATACAGTTGAAACCAGATATTTACATACACTGCAGAAAAAAAAGATTTTTTTTTATTTCTTTACTGTCAGTAAACTTTACTGTCATTAAATCAGAGTAAACTTTTTGTTTTAGATCAATACATATTAATATATTTTCTGCATTTGTTAAATGTCAGAATCGAGCAAGGGAGAATTTTTATGACTCATCAAAGTCAGAAGTATACATACACTAAGTTTATTGTGCCTAAACAAAAAGAATACTCCAGATGATTCCATTCTGAGCTTAAGAAGCTTCTGATAGATTAATTGATTCCATTTTAGTTATTTGGTGGCACACCTGTGGATGCATATAAAGGCACACCTTAAACACAGAGCCTCTTTCTTTGACATCATTGGAAAATCAAGAGAAATCAACCAAGACATCAGGAAAAGAATTGTGGACCTCCACAAGTGTGGCTCATCATTAGGTGTAATTTCCAGATTCCAGAAGGTTCCACGTTCAATTGTTCTGACAATAATCCAATGTATAAAAAAACATGGGAATGTACAACGATCACACCGCTCAGAAAGGAGACAGATTCCGAAAGAGGAGCGTTTTTTGGTGCGAAATGTGCGAATCAATCCCAGGACAATAGCAAAAGACCTTGTGAAGGTGCTAGCTGAAACTGGTAAGACAGTGTCATTATCCACACTAAAACAAGTTCTGTACCACCATGAGCTAAAAGGTTACTCTGGGAGAAAGCAATTACTTAAAAACCACCATAAAAAAGCCAGACTACAGTTTGTAACTGCACATGGGGACAAAAATCTTAATTTCTGGAGATATGTCCTGTGGTCTGACAAAACAAAAATTGAACTGTTCGGCCATAATGATAAACGGCATATTTGGAGGAAAAAGAGCGAAGCTTTGAAGCCTCAGAACACCATCCCAACTGTGAAGTATGGGGGTGGTAGTATAATGTTGTGGGGCTGCTTTGCTGCAGAAGGGACTGGTGCACTTCACAAAATAGAGGCATCATGAGAAAATAACATGTTGTGGACATATTGTGACAACATCTGAAGACATCAGCCAGGAAGTTAAAGCTTGGGTGCAAATGGGTCTTCCAAATGGACAATGACTCCAAGCATACCTCCAAATTAGTTACAAAGTGGCTTAAGGACAACAAAGTCACGGTATTGGAGTGGCCATCACAAAGCCCTGATCTCAATCCCATAGAAAATGTGTGGGCGGCACTGAAAAGGCGAGTGCTGGCAAGAAGGTCTACAAACCTGACCCAGTTACACCAGTTCTGTCAAGAGGAGTGGGCCAAAATTCCAGCAAACTATTGTAGAAAGCTTGTGGAAGGATACCCAAAACGTTTGGTCCATGTGAAACAGTTTCGGGGCAATTCTACCAAATACTAAGGAAGTGTATGCATAATTCTGACTGACGAAAGTGATAAAAAATACATGAAAATTCTCCCTCGATTCAGACATTTAACAAATGCAAAAATTGTTATTATTTATTGATCTAAAACAGAAAATGTTTACTTTGATTTAATGAATGACCGTAATTAAATAAAAGTTTGTATTTTTTCTATGTATGTAAATATCTGGTTTCAACTGTATGTCACAGTACAAACTAAGATTCACATAATGCTAACACTGTTTTATTTTGCTTGTATTTTCTGCTAGTATGTTCTTTATGTTCATAGTTCTGCTAGTATGTTTTGCATGTTCATAGTTCTGCTAGTATGTACTGCTTGTTCATAGTTCTGCTAGTATGTTCTGCTTGTTCATAGTTCTGCTAGTATGTTCTGCTTGTTCATAGTTCTGCTAGTATGTTCTGCTTGTTCATAGTTCTGCTAGTATGTTCTGCTTGTTCATAGTTCTGCTAGTATGTTCTGCTTGTTCATAGTTCTGCTAGTATGTTCTGCTTGTTCATAGTTCTGCTAGTATGTTCTGCTTGTTCATAGTTCTGCTAGTATGTTCTGCTTGTTCATAGTTCTGCTAGTATGTTCTGCTTGTTCATAGTTCTGCTAGTATGTTCTGCTTGTTCATTGTTCTGCTAGTATGTTCTGCTTGTTCATTGTTCTGCTAGTATGTTCTACTTGTTCATTGTTCTGCTAGTATGTTCAACTTGTTCATAGTTCTGCTAGTATGTACTGCTTGTTCTTATCGGGTTAATTGTCAAGGGAGCTCTTACATTATTAACCTAGGTTGCTGTTAAATGTGGGCAAAGTGTAAATATATAACTCTGCTTTAACTTAACTCGTTTATCTTAACATTAAATGGTGATGATAGGCACCTGCAATATCCCAGCTTGACTTCCTGTTTGTCATATATTCGACATGGAGGTTGGCTAAGGGATGGGACCGGTATTGAACATGTTGCTTGTTCAAATCCAAAACTAGAATGACAACACTGAGTGTCCATGAGAAAGGCCCAAATTGCTTTTTTAAATCGTTTTAGATAAGAGCTCCTACAAAATAACTGAATGTAAGTCTTATTTGGTTGGTCAGTCTGCACATTTGTGAAAACTTAGTACACCCATCTGGAAGTTGTCTTAGTTCTTAGATATTTGGACACAGGGACTTTTTAGCTAAATTCCAACCACACGCATTAATTAAAATAACAGTTTGACAAATCTCACAATGTTTTAATTTCTAGATAATTTGTGCAGTTAGATCGGTCAGGCCGTCTCACCAGGATCTCTACGAGCCTCTCTTACCACGATCAATATTGAACTGCATAAAAGGCTAACTGAAAGAGACTGCACAAACGTGGCCTACATTGTAGTTCACACGAAAGAAGCTTCTGCTCTCAAATACCAGGAGATAGCTGACGTTTGCCAGACAAGACCAGGGTAAAGACACAAACTACTGGACAATTTAACAATGATCAAAAACACACAGGCAAAGCTTTAAGAAAATGCAGAAAAAATAAGTGTTTTGTAATGACAGAGTCAAAGCCCATATCTTAATCATATTGAAATGTTATGGAATAACAGACCCAAAACCCTGATGTTAATCCTATTGAAATGTTATGGAACAGGCCCAAAACCCTGATGCTAATCCTATTGAAATGTTATGGAATAACAGACCCAAAACCCTGATGCTAATCCTATTGAAATGTTATGGAACAGGCCCAAAACCCTGATGCTAATCCTATTGAAATGTTATGGAATAACAGACCCAAAACCCTGATGCTAATCCTATTGAAATGTTATGGAACAGGCCCAAAACCCTGATGCTAATCCTATTGAAATGTTATGGAATAACAGACCCAAAACCCTGATGCTAATCCTATTGAAATGTTATGGAATAACAGACCCAAAACCCTGATGCTAATCCTATTGAAATGTTATGGAATAACAGACCCAAAACCCTGATGCTAATCCTATTGAAATGGGGACTGAACATAAATTCCTTAGCCTAAGGGGACAACATCAGTCATTGATTCCAGTCCGGTATACATATGTTTTGCACTATAAAAATACTTTTCTGTAAATGTTTCTTTCAGTGTCATGTATTTAGTTACATTACCTTTATCTTATGCTAGTGTTAAATTAAGATTACATAACCATTTAGATTAAACGTTGTCATTTTACAGCAAGTACCATACAACCAAATACATTTGGCATCCAACCAGATGTAACCATGTGTCCGAATATGTAAAAACAAAAACCCAAGAAGGATACTGTCACATGACTGTATGTGATTTAATGTACATTACCTTTATGGGTGACAGAAGGATACTGTCACATGACTGTATGTGATTGAATGTATAATACCTTTATGGGTGACAGAAGGATACTGTCACATGACTGTATATGATTTAATGTACATTACCTTTATGGGTGACAGAAGGATACTGTCACATGACTGTATATGATTTAATGTACATTACCTTTATGGGTGACAGAAGGATACTGTCACATGACTGTATATGATTTAATGTACATTACCTTTATGGGTGACAGAAGGATACTGTCACATGACTGTATGTGATTTAATGTACATTACCTTTATGGGTGACAGAAGGATACTGTCACATGACTGTATATGATTTAATGTACATTACCTTTATGGGTGACAGAAGGATACTGTCACATGACTGTATGTGATTTAATGTACATTACCTTTATGGGTGACAGAAGGATACTGTCACATGACTGTATATGATTTAATGTACATTACCTTTATGGGTGACAGAAGGATACTGTCACATGACTGTATATGATTTAATGTACATTACCTTTATGGGTGACAGAAGGATACTGTCACATGACTGTATATGATTTAATGTACATTACCTTTATGGGTGACAGAAGGATACTGTCACATGACTGTATATGATTTAATGTACATTACCTTTATGGGTGACAGAAGGATACTGTCACATGACTGTATATGATTTAATGTACATTACCTTTATGGGTGACAGAAGGATACTGTCACATGACTGTATATGATTTAATGTACATTACCTTTATGGGTGACAGAAGGATACTGTCACATGACTGTATATGATTTAATGTACATTACCTTTATGGGTAACAGCAACTTTCCCTTCCAAGACATGTTCATCCTGTGTAATTTTAGCCCCCCAAACTTTCTCCCATGTGATTCCACATTTTAATACCTAACCTCACTATATTTCCTGGCCTAATAAGCCTACTGGAAAGCTAATATGTTTGGAGCAGTGAGACTAATAGGCTTACTGACTTTAACAGAAGCCTTGGGTTACTGGTATAAAATGAACACGGCATTGCCTTAAACAAATGTCCTTGTTCCAATGCCTCTCTTTGTTAGATAAGACCTGTAAGAGCTAACCCTAACCCTTTGTTAGATAAGACCTGTAAGAGCTAACCCTAACCGTTTGTTAGATAAGACCTGTAAGAGCTAACCCTAACCCTTTGTTAGATAAGACCTGTAAGAGCGAACCCTAACCCTTTGTTAGATAACACCTGTAAGAGCGAACCCTAACCCTTTGTTAGATAACACCTGTAAGAGCGAACCCTAACCCTTTGTTAGATAACACCTGTAAGAGCTAACCCTAACCCTTTGTTAGATAACACCTGTAAGAGCTAACCCTAACCCTTTGTTAGATAACACCTGTAAGAGCTAACCCTAACCCTTTGTTAGATAACACCTGTAAGAGCTAACCCTAACCCTTTGTTAGATAACACCTGTAAGAGCTAACCCTAACCCTTTGTTAGATAACACCTGTAAGAGCTAACCCTAACCCTTTGTTAGATAACACCTGTAAGAGCTAACCCTAACCCTTTGTTAGATAAGACCTGTAAGAGCGAACCCTAACCCTTTGTTAGATAAGACCTGTAAGAGCGAACCCTAACCCTTTGTTAGATAAGACCTGTAAGAGCGAACCCTAACCCTTTGTTAGATAAGACCTGTAAGAGCTAACCCTAACCCTTTGTTAGATAAGACCTGTAAGAGCGAACCCTAACCCTTTGTTAGATAACACCTGTAAGAGCTAACCCTAACCCTTTGTTAGATAACACCTGTAAGAGCTAACCCTAACCCTTTGTTAGATAACACCTGTAAGAGCTAACCCTAACCCTTTGTTAGATAACACCTGTAAGAGCTAACCCTTTGTTAGATAAGACCTGTAAGAGCGAACCCTAACCCTTTGTTAGATAAGACCTGTAAGAGCTAACCCTAACCCTTTGTTAGATAAGACCTGTAAGAGCTAACCCTAACCCTTTGTTAGATAAGACCTGTAAGAGCTAACCCTAACCCTTTGTTAGATAACACCTGTAAGAGCTAACCCTAACCCTTTGTTAGATAACACCTGTAAGAGCTAACCCTAACCCTTTGTTAGATAACACCTGTAAGAGCTAACCCTAACCCTTTGTTAGATAACACCTGTAAGAGCGAACCCTAACCCTTTGTTAGATAACACCTGTAAGAGCGAACCCTAACCCTTTGTTAGATAACACCTGTAAGAGCTTATCCCAAGAGTTCAAATGTGCTCTAAAATATCAGCTGCCCAAGTTCTGCATGTTGCTGTGTAGTTACCACTGGGAGTGAAAGCCCCAAAACATGTGGTTCACATTTATTTGATATTTATGATTATACAACATCTAGTCAAATAGACTAGCAAGAGGTTGATTGATTTTCTGTTTTTGTTTCTCTCGGCCGTAAATCCCAATAACATAAATAAATCACAATATAGTCGCTTTATTTAAATAAACAAGACTTCTGGAATCCAGATTTCTGTCCCGTTTTATTTTATCAACAATTAGGAGAAAATTGTAGTTGTTGCAGTCAAACGTTCCAAGTTTTCTAACCCTAACTTTCTAATCCTAACCCTATCAACCCTAACCCTTACATTATCCCTAACCCAATTGAGCATGGCCCTATCGACCCTAACCCATTTGGGCATGGCCCTATCGACCCTAACCCATTTGGGCATGGCCCTATCGACCCTAACCCATTTGAGCATGGCCCTATCGACCCTAACCCATTTGAGCATGGCCCTATCGACCCTAACCCATTTGGGCATGGCCCTATCGACCCTAACCCATTTGAGCATGGCCCTATCGACCCTAACCCATTTGAGCATGGCCCTATCGACCCTAACCCATTTGAGCATGGCCCTATCGACCCTAACCCATTTGAGCATGGCCCTATCGACCCTAACCCATTTGAGCATGGCCCTATCGACCCTAACCTTTACCCTATCATATACATTTGGGAGAGTTAGGGTCAACTCTCCCTCAATTAAGTGTTGGGTCAGTAACTGCTACCATTGTCAGTTACTTTTGTCTATAAGATACCACAAGGCACATACTACAGTAAGTGTCCACTGACCAGTTATTGCTCAGGTTAGGTTAAAGCATTTATATTTCTTTTTCAGTAATCACACTTTCAGGGATTCATCGATCAACACCTCCAGAAAATCCCTTGTCAGAATTCATCTGGGATATGGATTCTGTGTATCAGTATTTAGGGTATGATTTACTAAGTTGCTCTAAATCCTATGATGTTCTTTTATAATTCATGTTTATGTAAACCCTCATCAAATCAAATGTAGTTCATTATAATTGACATTCTTACCCATGTGAGATTTTGACCTAACTAAAGTTGGACATCGATAGATTAAATTAATTTGAAAAAACACCATAAATACATTGTTTTCTGTTCCATTCTAACTTAGATTTCAAGCGCAAACCAACGACGACTCACAGTCTGAAAGGTTTGCTTTGATTCATTTATAAAATACACATCCAACATGTCAGATTAATTTAATAGCTCACTGTGCACTCTCCTGTTAATATATATTTCAGCCTAACATCTAACAGGTCACTCTCCTCATTAATATATATTTCAGCCAAACATCTAACAGGTCACTCTCCTCATTAATATATATTTCACCCAAACATCTAACAGGTCACTCTCCTCATTAATATATATTTCACCCAAACATCTAACAGGTCACTCTCCTCATTAATATATATTTCACCCAAACATCTAACAGGTCACTCTCCTCATTAATATATATTTCACCCAAACATCTAACAGGTCACTCTCCTCATTAATATATATTTCACCCAAACATCTAACAGGTCACTCTCCTCATTAATATATATTTCACCCAAACATCTAACAGGTCACTCTCCTCATTAATATATATTTCACCCAAACATCTAACAGGTCACTCTCCTCATTAATATATATTTCACCCAAACATCTAACAGGTCACTCTCCTCATTAATATATATTTCAGCCTAACATCTAACAGGTCACTCTCCTCATTAATATATATTTCACCCAAACATCTAACAGGTCACTCTCCTCATTAATATATATTTCACCCAAACATCTAACAGGTCACTCTCCTCATTAATATATATTTCACCCAAACATCTAACAGGTCACTCTCCTCATTAATATATATTTCAGCCTAACATCTAACAGGTCACTCTCCTCATTAATATATATTTCAGCCTAACATCTAACAGGTCACTCTCCTCATTAATATATATTTCAGCCAAACATCTAACAGGTCACTCTCCTCATTAATATATATTTCAGCCTAACATCTAACAGGTCACTCTCCTCATTAATATATATTTCAGCCTAACATCTAACAGGTCACTCTCCTCATTAATATATATTTCAGCCTAACATCTAACAGGTCACTCTCCTCATTAATATATATTTCACCCAAACATCTAACAGGTCACTCTCCTCATTAATATATATTTCACCCAAACATCTAACAGGTCACTCTCCTCATTAATATATATTTCAGCCTAACATCTAACAGGTCACTCTCATTAATATATATTTCAGCCTAACATCTAACAGGTCACTCTCCTCATTAATATATATTTCACCCAAACATCTAACAGGTCACTCTCCTCATTAATATATATTTCACCCAAACATCTAACAGGTCACTCTCCTCATTAATATATATTTCAGCCTAACATCTAACAGGTCACTCTCCTCATTAATATATATTTCACCCAAACATCTAACAGGTCACTCTCCTCACTAATATATATTTCACCCAAACATCTAACAGGTCACTCTCATTAATATATATTTCAGCCTAACATCTAACAGGTCACCCTCATTAATATATATTTCACCCAAACATCTAACAGGTCACTCTCCTCATTAATATATATTTCACCCAAACATCTAACAGGTCACTCTCCTCATTAATATATATTTCAGCCTAACATCTAACAGGTCACTCTCCTCATTAATATATATTTCAGCCTAACATCTAACAGGTCACTCTCCTCATTAATATATATTTCACCCAAACATCTAACAGGTCACTCTCCTCATTAATATATATTTCACCCAAACATCTAACAGGTCACTCTCCTCATTAATATATATTTCAGCCTAACATCTAACAGGTCACTCTCATTAATATATATTTCAGCCTAACATCTAACAGGTCACTCTCCTCATTAATATATATTTCAGCCTAACATCTAACAGGTCACTCTCCTCATTAATATATATTTCAGCCTAACATCTAACAGGTCACTCTCATTAATATATATTTCAGCCTAACATCTAACAGGTCACTCTCCTCATTAATATATATTTCAGCCTAACATCTAACAGGTCACCCTCATTAATATATATTTCACCCAAACATCTAACAGGTCACTCTCCTCATTAATATATATTTCAGCCTAACATCTAACAGGTCACTCTCCTCATTAATATATATTTCAGCCTAACATCTAACAGGTCACTCTCCTCATTAATATATATTTCAGCCTAACATCTAACAGGTCACTCTCCTCATTAATATATATTTCAGCCTAACATCTAACAGGTCACTCTCCTCATTAATATATATTTCACCCAAACATCTAACAGGTCACTCTCCTCATTAATATATATTTCAGCCTAACATCTAACAGGTCACTCTCATTAATATATATTTCAGCCTAACATCTAACAGGTCACTCTCCTCATTAATATATATTTCAGCCTAACATCTAACAGGTCACCCTCATTAATATATATTTCACCCAAACATCTAACAGGTCACTCTCCTCATTAATATATATTTCAGCCTAACATCTAACAGGTCACTCTCCTCATTAATATATATTTCAGCCTAACATCTAACAGGTCACTCTCCTCATTAATATATATTTCAGCCTAACATCTAACAGGTCACTCTCCTCATTAATATATATTTCAGCCTAACATCTAACAGGTCACTCTCATTAATATATATTTCAGCCTAACATCTAACAGGTCAATCTCCTCATTACTAGGACCAACTTGTGGCTGTATGGAATAGCTACCGGTGTGGTTTTGTGGACTATAGGATGGCTATACCGAGATAGTCTGGAAATAGAGGACGTCAATCAGAAGCATGTATTTGTGACGGGGTGTGACTCTGGCTTTGGAAACCTGCTATGTAAGCAGTTGGACCGGAGGGGATTCAGGGTGATAGCTGGCTGTCTGACAGAGAAAGGAGCAGATGACCTAAAGAGGGTGACTGGGCCAAACCTGAAGACAGTTCTACTAGATGTGACATGCACCGGCAGTATACAGAAAGCTATGGACTGGACCAGGCAGGAAGTTGGAGAAAAGGGTGGGTGAGAGAAAGAAAATTGACACATAGACCTACTGACGATGCAAACCCAAATGAAGGGGATTATTCATACATAAGCACACTGACTAAATGTTATGTTCACCCTCTGTACACAATCCCACTAGGACTGTGGGGCCTTGTGAACAATGCAGGACGCTCCTTGCCCATGGGTCCATCTGAGTGGATGAAGATAGAGGACTATAACAGTACACTGAAGGTCAACATGACAGGGGTGATAGAGATGACTCTCACCTTCCTGCCCCTTATCAAACAGGCCCAGGGGAGAATAGTCAATGTGGCTTCAGTACTGGGCAGGGTTGCTGCAAATGGAGGGGGGTATTGCATCTCTAAGTTTGCTGTGGAGTCCTTCTCTGACTGCCTCAGGTAGGTACTGGTGTCAGTCCTGTTATGCATCATAAACCACCCACAATGCAGTTGGGCAGATTGACATTGGTCTCCCGGCTCAGTATGTGTTAAGAGACCAGGACAGAAATGATGCAACTCTAGGCAAGGTCCCTCAGCATATTACATAGAATAGACTCCAAATGGAGTCAAAATGCCCATTACCATCCAGGTAGAGTCCCATACTACAGAGTCAAAAAGAGCACCTATAGTGTCCAGTAGTTCGGGTCATGTGACTTTAATACATCTACAGAAAGCTAATCACAAAGATCTACTCAACAAAACCTCCTGTTGTTACTCATACAATGATCCATTTCATTTCTTGTAACTTTTAGAGAATGCCTACAATGCTTCTTGTCTACCTTATTAATGTACTTTTTCTTCAGGAGGGACATCCACTACTTTGGTATCAAAGTGTGCATCATTGAACCAGGATTTTTCAAAACTGCTGTTACAAGTCTGGACCCCATTGAGAGCGAATTGCATCGCCTGTGGAACCAGCTTACCCCTGAAGTTAAAGCCAGCTATGGAGACCAATATCTGGACAACTGTAAGTACTTAATGTAACAGTAGCAGTAATAATATGCTATTTCTTTACTTTGACTGATCAACTCTGCCATTGACGATGAGGCACCATACATTTCTGTAACACAACATACATTTTCAGACTTAGCTCAACATTATATCCAGGCACGAGAGGTTGATAGTGACATGAGTCAGTAGGTAATGTCTTATCAGGGCACGAGAGGTTGATATTGACATGAGTCAGTAGGTAATGTCTTATCAGGGCACGAGAGGTTGATATTGACATGTGTCAGTAGGTAATGTCTTATCAGGGCACTAGAGGTTGATATTGACATGTGTCAGTAGGTAATGTCTTATCAGGGCACTAGAGGTTGATATTAACATGTGTAAATAGGTAATGTCTTATCAGGCCACTAGAGGTTGATATTGACATGTGTCAGTAGGTAATGTCTTATCAGGGCACTAGAGGTTGATATTGACATGTGTCAGTAGGTAATGTCTTATCAGGGCACTAGAGGTTGATATTGACATGTGTCAGTAGGTAATGTCTTATCAGGGCACTAGAGGTTGATATTGACATGTGTCAGTAGGTAATGTCTTATCAGGGCACTAGAGGTTGATATTGACATGTGTCAGTAGGTAATGTCTTATCAGGCCACTAGAGGTTGATATTGACATGTGTCAGTAGGTAATGTCTTATCAGGGCACTAGAGGTTGATATTGACATGTGTCAGTAGATAATGTCTTATCAGGGCACTAGAGGTTGATATTGACATGTGTCAGTAGGTAATGTCTTATCAGGGCACTAGAGGTTGATATTGACATGTGTCAGTAGGTAATGTCTTATCAGGGCAATAGAGGTTGATATTGACATGTGTCAGTAGGTAATGTCTTATCAGGGCAATAGAGGTTGATATTGACATGTGTCAGTAGGTAATGTCTTATCAGGGCAATAGAGGTTGATATTGACATGTGTCAGTAGGTAATGTCTTATCAGGGCAATAGAGGTTGATATTGACATGTGTCAGTAGGTAATGTCTTATCAGGGCAATAGAGGTTGATATTGACATGAGTCAGTAGGTAATGTCTTATCAGGGCAATAGAGGTTGATATTGACATGTGTCAGTAGGTAATGTCTTATCAGGGCACTAGAGGTTGATATTGACATGTGTCAGTAGGTACTGTCTTATCAGGGCACTAGAGGTTGATATTAACATGTGTAAATAGGTAATGTCTTATCAGGCCACTAGAGGTTGATATTGACATGTGTCAGTAGGTAATGTCTTATCAGGGCACTAGAGGTTGATATTGACATGTGTCAGTAGGTAATGTCTTATCAGGGCACTAGAGGTTGATATTGACATGTGTCAGTAGATAATGTCTTATCAGGGCACTAGAGGTTGGTATTGACATGTGTCAGTAGGTAATGTCTTATCAGGGCACTAGAGGTTGATATTGACATGTGTCAGTAGGTAATGTCTTATCAGGGCAATAGAGGTTGATATTGACATGTGTCAGTAGGTAATGTCTTATCAGGGCAATAGAGGTTGATATTGACATGTGTCAGTAGGTAATGTCTTATCAGGGCACTAGAGGTTGATATTGACATGTGTCAGTAGGTAATGTCTTATCAGGGCAATAGAGGTTGATATTGACATGTGTCAGTAGGTAATGTCTTATCAGGGCAATAGAGGTTGATATTGACATGTGTCAGTAGGTAATGTCTTATCAGGGCACTAGAGGTTGATATTAACATGTGTAAATAGGTAATGTCTTATCAGGGCACTAGAGGTTGATATTGACATGTGTCAGTAGGTAATGTCTTATCAGGCCACTAGAGGTTGATATTGACATGTGTCAGTAGGTAATGTCTTATCAGGGCAATAGAGGTTGATATTGACATGTGTCAGTAGGTAATGTCTTATCAGGGCACTAGAGGTTGATATTAACATGTGTAAATAGGTAATGTCTTATCAGGGCACTAGAGGTTGATATTGACATGTGTCAGTAGGTAATGTCTTATCAGGCCACTAGAGGTTGATATTGACATGTGTCAGTAGGTAATGTCTTATCAGGGCAATAGAGGTTGATATTGACATGTGTCAGTAGGTAATGTCTTATCAGGGCAATAGAGGTTGATATTGACATGAGTCAGTAGGTAATGTCTTATCAGGGCAATAGAGGTTGATATTGACACGTGTCAGTAGGTAATGTCTTATCAGGGCACTAGAGGTTGATATTAACATGTGTAAATAGGTAATGTCTTATCAGGGCACTAGAGGTTGATATTGACATGTGTCAGTAGGTAATGTCTTATCAGGCCACTAGAGGTTGATATTGACATGTGTCAGTAGGTAATGTCTTATCAGGGCACTAACCCTACTACATGTAAATACAGCTGAATGATCCCCATGTAATTATCATTTCCTCAAATTAGTTTATTGTTTACTCACCTCTCCTTGCCTAATTAATCATCTTCTCTACTATTCTCTCCAATTCTATATTTATGATTGAAGAATTCATTAGCAGTTGTAAAAATGCAATTTAATTTGAAAACCAATTCTTTCTTATGCAGACATCCAGATTCAGCGTTTGATTATGAATGCTGTTTGCGACCCTGACCTGAGTAAAGTCACCCACTGCATGGAGCTTGCCCTAGTTTCTGCCTACCCCCGTACCCGCTACAGTGCTGGGTGGGATGCCAAGTTTGGGTGGATCCCTCTTTCCTACATGCCATCATGTGTCATTGATATTGGCCTGAAACTGGTGATGCCACGCCCTGCAAAGAGTGTGTAGATTTCAATTAGAAAAACACAATGCTAACTCTAACCCTGGTGATGCCACGCCCTGCAAAGAGTGTGTAGATTTCAATTAGAAAATCACAATGCTAACCCCAACCCTGGTGATGCCACGCCCTGCAAAGAGTATGTGGAGTTGAATTAGAAAAACACAATGCTAACCCTAACCCTGGTGATGCCACGCCCTGCAAAGAGTGTGTAGATTTCAATTAGAAAAACACAATGCTAACCCTAACTCTAACCCTGGTGATGCCACGCCCTGCAAAGAGTATGTGGAGTTGAATTAGAAAAACACAATGCTAACCCCAACCCTGGTGATGCCACGCCCTGCAACGAGTGTGTAGATTTCAATTAGAAAAACACAATGCTAACTCTAACCCTGGTGATGCCACGCCCTGCAAAGAGTGTGTAGAGTTCAATTAGAAAAACAAAAAATGTAATGTACTTCTTTATACTATCTGTGTTCTTATGCTTGATAATATCCTAACATCTTAAAAAATATATGAAACCTTTGATTACCTTGACAGACTGTGCCTTTTTGTTTACATTATTTCCTGTTGCTTTATTTCAAGCAATTTCTTTTTATATGGCATATTGTTCTTTGGAAATTGATCAATATAATTGTACTTGCTGGCTATGATTATCAGTCAGCAAACTGCTAAACATCCCGTTTTGATCTGTTGTTACAATGAAGACATCTACTTGTGAAATGCTATAATAAATTGTTACACTGGAGTGCCTACTGTGCAGTTTTTGGTTTCATTTACAAATCAAACTGTTCAAGTGAATGCTGTGTAGCCAATGCTCAAATCAGTGATCAAGACCCAGTCAGTGTCACTTTAATACTGCTTGTGTCAAAACAACAAGTTATATTTATGACTGAAGAAACAGGTAAGTACAACATTGTTTAATGATAGTATATAAGGAGCTTCCAAAAAAGGCCTAGTCCTTCAAAAGCAAAGATGGGATGAGGTTTGTAAATCTGCCAACAGATGTGTTAGCAAATAATCCATCAATTTGAGAACAACATTCCCCAAAGACTAATCGGTAGGATTGGGGAATTTTTCACAATATACTTTAAAGATACAAGGAGTCCAGTCCACTAAAGGGCAAGGCTGAAAACGACTTCTGAATGTATGTGATCTCAAATCACTCAGATCTCACTGCAAAGAAGAAGCCATACATAAACACTGTCCAGAGGCACTATTGACTTCTCTGGGCTCAAAATCATGTGAGATAGGCCTAGACAGTAGCACAATGGAATTGTGTTTTGTGGTCCGAAGAGTCAACATTTCAAATAGTTTTTCAACAAAACAGTTGTTGCATTCTCCGGGCCAAAGACGAAAATGACTAATCAAGCTGTTATCAGTGTATGTTCTAAACGCCAACATCTTGTCATGACCGAGGACTGAAGAGGTGTGAGGAACCAGGAGCAAGCTTAACAGACACAAAAGGGAGGGCGCAGGGATAATGATAAACTGAGGATTTGTTAACACAACCCAAACTAGAAACAACACACCATGGTGTGGAAATAAACCACAGCACCTGGGCCAAACATAACACAACACTGAACAGAATAAAACACAAGGAACAGGATAACAAGAGAGAAACAGACTTACTCAGGGATCGGAACACGCAACAGGAAACAATGACCCAACAAACAGAAAAGACAAATGACCATTAAGAGGACTAACCCACAGCAGGTGTGCAAGGGAGGGGGAAATTAGTGAAGGGGGAACGGAAAAATACCAGGACACAACCATATACATGAGACAACCACTAGAGGGAGACAAACACATGCATACAAAACAGGGAACCCTACACAAACCCTTACACATCTGTCATGGTATGGGGGTGTGTCAATGCCCACGGTATGGGGGTGTGTCAGTGCCCATTGTATGAAGGTGTGCCAGTTGCCGTGGTATGGGGATGTCCTTAACAAATTATATTTATTACACTGTATTATATATGAATAAATATGATGATGTGCCGATAAAATACTCCAAATTAGATTAATTACAACCTATTCCTTATGAATAAATATGATGTTGTGCCAATAAAAAACTCCAAATGACATTTATTACAATATATTACATATTAATAAATATGATGATGTGCCAATACAATATTCAAAGTTAGATTAATTACAATTTATTCCATATGAATAAATATGATTATGTGCCAATACAATATAATGTTTTTACATATTCCATATGAATAAATATGATATTGTGCCAATACAAATCTCCAAATGAGATTTATTAAAATATATTATATATGAATAAATAAGATGATGTGCCAGTACAATACTCTAAATTACATTTATTAAACTGTATTATCAATGAATGAATATGATTATGTGCCAATACAATACTCCACATGACATTTATTACAACATATTACAGATCAATATGTACTGTGTGATGATGTGCCAATACAATACTCCAAATAGAAACATGCGCATAATATCTGTAAAATGCGCCTCTTGACTATTTAACGCAACTGAGAAACCAATTTAGGAGTGTTGCTTTTTCTCTTTTGCCCAGAAGATGTAAACACTCTCTTCTGGCAGGTTTCTCTAAAGTCAGAAATGTTAATGTAAAGCTAACATCACAGCAATTGTATCTGCGCCTAGCGTTCGCGTTAATCATCTGCCAGCTACATCGACCGACGAAGCAATGTCATCATTCCTGTGTTAAGCCTAACCCTACTCTTGTCTCTCATGCTGGCCAATGCCAGAACTGACTAAAAATACTCTGCTGTTGTAGGAGTAGGTTCCTTTGGCACTCTCCTGACATTCTCTTGACACTCTTTAAACGATAATTTACGCACTACTGCTGTCAGCTTTTGTCTGCTCATCGAAGCGAGGACTAATCCAATGTGGACACACAACTAACGTTGGCTGCTACAGAAAGTAACGGAATAGCGCAAGTGTATACAGAAGCAGACAGTATATATTTCTAGTGTTGGGTTTGTATACTGTAGCCATGCACTGTTTGAGAATATTTAGGGTGCGCAACGGAACAGCTGTTGAACATTTTGTGAAAGACGCCACCGAACAAATTTTCAAGAAAAGTATTTTTAAAGGTTTGTTATTGGGTTGTCGTCGAAACACTAAGGTTCAACTTGCACAATGTTTGAACACAAGTTCAAACGATCAAAACCACACTGGAACAACCTCAGATATGGAACATGTGCTTCCCAAACTGTAAGTTAATGTTTTTCTAATTTTAATCTATTTTCTTTATTTTCTATATAGGCTAATGCTTGTCAGCATTTTCCATCATTTACAGCTGTACAAATAGCCACATAATAAAAAATGTTATGGGTCTGTTTGGGTTCAAGCAAATCACTTTCCTTTACACTGAATGTCACTACAGAAGCAATGAAGGAAAAGGCCTGTTTTCAGGAGTAGAAGATATGCTGTTCTACACCATTACAGAGGGACAGGAAAAAGTCCCAGTATCACATTTCATCTCTGTGAGTTTATCTTCACCAGTATTTAACCTCTGCAAGAAATAGGTTAATCTCAGTTATTTTAGGATTCAAATAGGGTTAGGGTTAAGGTAATGTTACAGCTCTTATGCAGATGCACACACTCCAAAAACATTTGTGGCGAAAGATCTAAAGTCTAAAATACATATTTTTAATAGAATTGAGACTGGAGGTGTTTTGAAGGAGGGTGGTACAATGCTTATTGTAATGTGTTAGTATGGACACAATGCTTATTATAATGTGTTAGTATGGACACAATGCTTATTATAATGTGTTAGTATGGACACAATGCTTATTATAATGTGTTAGTATGGACACAATGCTTATTATAATTTGTTAGTATGGACACAATGCTTATTATAATGTGTTAGTATGGACACAATGCTTATTATAATTTGTTAGTATGGACACAATGCTTATTATAATGTGTTAGTATGGACACAAAGCTTATTATAATTTGTTAGTATGGACACAATGCTTATTATAATGTGTTAATATGGACACAATGCTTATTATAATGTGTTAGTATAGACACAATGCTTATTATAATGTGTTAATATGGACACAATGCTTATTATAATGTGTTAGTATGGACACAATGCTTATTATAATGTGTTAGTATGGACACAAAGCTTATTATAATGTGTTAATATGGACACAATGCTTATTATAATGTGTTAATATGGACACAATGCTTATTATAATGTGTTAGTATGGACACAATGCTTATTATAATTTGTTAGTATGGACACAATGCTTATTATAATGTGTTAATATGGACACAATGCTTATTATAATGTGTTAGTATGGACACAATGCTTATTATAATGTGTTAGTATGGACACAATGCTTATTATAATGTGTTAGTATGGACACAAAGCTTATTTTAATGTGTTAATATGGACACAATGCTTATTATAATGTGTTAATATGGACACAATGCTTATTATAATGTGTTAGTATGGACACAATGCTTATTATAATTTGTTAGTATGGACACAATGCTTATTATAATGTGTTAATATGGACACAATGCTTATTATAATGTGTTAGTATGGACACAATGCTTATTATAATGTGTTAGTATAGACACAATGCTTATTATAATGTGTTAGTATGAACACAATGCTTATTATAATGTGTTAGTATGGACACAATGCTCATTATAATTTGTTAGTATGGACACAATGCTTATTATAATGTGTTAGTATGGACACAATGCTTATTATAATGTGTTAGTATGGACACAATGCTTATTATAATGTGTTAATATGGACACAATGCTTATTATAATGTGTTAGTATGGACACAATGCTTATTATAATGTGTTAGTATGGACACAATGCTTATTATAATGTGTTAGTATGGACACAATGCTTATTATAATGTGTTAGTATGGACACAATGCTTATTATAATGTGTTAGTATGGACACAATGCTTATTATAATTTGTTAGTATGGCATGTGTGCGTTTTGACAAGAGGTGGTGGGTTTTAAAGGAGGGCGGTGTTTGTTTTGACAAGAGGTGGCGGGTTTTAAAGGAGGGCGTGTTTGTTTTGACATGAGGTGGTGGGTTTTTACACGTTTTAATCTGCCAGTAAACATCCCCACAACATTGTTTTACTGATTCTTGTTTTTATTGATTAGGCCTTGAGGAGGACTGGACTTCTCACAGGTGACCCTCGGCTGAAGGACTGTATGAACAAGCTTCGCCTTTCTGTATCAGAGTCTTTTCATGATGTCATGATGGACAGGGAACTGTTCCACAGGTGAGTTTGCTAACTGGGACCAGCTGGAACTAAATCTCCCCAGTGTTAGGATTAGGCTAACCCTAACCCAAATCTGTTCATGTTGATGCATAGCGAATGGTTTGGGTAGATATAAGCCTGGAGGTTGTGCCATTGAATCCAACTACAGGAAGAAACCAAGGGTTATTTCAGATGGGCCTCTCTGAGATGCACCCCAGCCTCTGTCTACATACCCAACCTCTGTCTACATACCCATTCTCTGTCTACCTACCCAGCCTCTGTCTACATACCCAACCTCTGTCAACATACCAAGCCTCTATCTACATACCCAGCCTCCGTCTACATAACCAGTCTCTGTCTACATAACCAGCCTCTGTCTACATAACCAGCTTCTGTCTACATACCCAGCCTCTGTCTACATACTAACCCTAACTTCTCTTATCTCATCCCCTACTTCTCTTATCTCCGTTCCACCTCTCTACTCTAAACTTTTCTCTGTTCCACCTCTCTACTCTCAACTTTTCTCTGTTTCACCTTTCTGCTGTCAACTTTTCTCTGTTCCACCTCTCTACTCTCAACTGTTCTCTGTTCCACCTCTCTGCTCCTAACTGTTCTCTGTTCCACCTCTCTGCTCCTAACTGTTCTCAGTTCCACCTCTCTGCTCCTAACTGTTCTCAGTTCCACCTCTCTGCTCTTAACTTTTCTCTGTTCCACCTCTCTGCTCCTAACTGTTCTCTGTTCCACCTCTCTACTCTCAAATATTCTCTGTTACACCTCTCTGCTCTTCTCCAGTCCTCTTGTATCTCTCACACATGTCATATTATTTATGTCTCCTGTTACTGTGAGGTGCCGTGGTAGAGGCTAAAAATATCCTGTGCCCTGTTGCATTCCACTTTATTAGAGTTAGGTCTAGGCTTCGATCTACTCTCTCTCTTACACAAACAGACATGCTCAATGGACTCATGATACCCGGGTGTGTTTATTATTTGTGTCAGATCTATGAGGGGTAGATATTGCTAATCTAGTAGTTTCTTGTTTTAATGTTCTCATGTATTTCTTTCAATTATATGTATTTACTGAAAAACACAGTAGGTTTATAAGTGATCACAAGCTGTGAACCAATCAGAAAATGCGAGAAGAAACCGGTGGTAAAAGCCAACATCAGCGCTGGCTCCCATCTAGGTTTGGTCATGTCCCCTCTACTCTTTTCTCTGTACACCAACAACTGCACCTCCTGAACATAACCTCTCTCACTAAGAAAGCACAACAAAGACTGTACTGCTTGCAGCAGCTGAAAAAGTACAAACTACCAACATCCATGATGATAAACACCTACACAGCCATAATCAAGTTCATCCTGACCTCCTCCATCACCGTCTGGGACGCTGCAGCCACTGTCAAGGATAAAGACAGACTATAACGCATCATCTGCAATGCAGAGCGGATAATAGGATGTAAGCTGTCATCTCTAAAGGAGCTGTTCAAACCAGGTCACTGAGGCGGGCAACAAAGATTGAGGAAGACCCCGCCCATTCAGGTGATGGTCTATTCAGAACTCACCCCTCTGGCAGACGACAGATGTCTATCAAGACAAAAAGCTACTGAAACAATATACATTGGTGGGCATCCTGTACTATAACTAGACATTGCTCTTATTTACACAACTGTTTTTTCGAATAAATATTGCTCTACACAAATCCTTACATACACATTCTACTCTTGGCACATTTTGAAATCTGCTCACACGAATAGACATTGCTCCTTTGCACTACTCTGAAATATAATACATCATATTATTATCCATTACTTATGCCACAGGGCAGAGTCTCTTTTTCAAACTGTTCGTGTTGTGTTATTTTTCCTCTATTTGCTCTGTTCATGTACTATTTAAGTGTGTTCTAAATGCTGGTTAGGGGTTAGGGTTGTATTTGTAAACACTAACCCTAACCCTGAAGCTGCCGTTCTCTGCTTAGCACAGCCAGTATAAATGTAATGATGGCTTATTGCACCTAGAAATATCTGCTTTGCACGACTAGTGTGGATTTAATGATTGCTAATTGGACCTAGTGTTATCTACATAGCCCAGCCAGTGTGGATAGAATAATGGCTAATTGGACCTAACATTCTCTACATATCACAGTCAGCGTGGATATAATGATAGCTAATTTTTCTTAGTGTTGTCTACATAGCCCAGCCAGTGTGGATATGAGGATCGCTAATCATCTGAGCACAAACCGGCGTACTGTATGTACATGACACTTTAGAGGCGGTAGTGATACTGCTACTTCAAGGACCTCAATTGCTCCACAATAAGTTGAATCTGTATATATTGGGAATTTTTCAATAATAATGTTTTGGTGTAGGCTACTGTGCCAAGTAAATCATTTTCATAATATTTAAATGATTACATCATGTCTGTTATCTGCATCATATCTGTTAACGCAAAACAGGGATGATTTTTGTCCCAACAGTCAAATTTGCTATCTAACGGTTGTTGTTTGATTGTTTATGTTATTCTGTCTTTTTCTGCTTTTTTCTACCTTATTGCCAAATGTGTAGAACTGCAAGACAGTTGCTTTAACTATAGTCAGTTCCAGGAACCGGGCATATTCAGCATGTTCTTTGGTAGGCTCAAGACTTGTTTCATGTACTGCCTAGGCTAAATCAAAGTAAAACGTCCCATTTGTATATTGATGGAGTTGGGCTCAGATTGCTCCCTCCAGTCCTCTTCTAACATTCTGGTGTTTTTGTACCAATTCTCAGGTGCGTAGGTGGTAATATAGTGCTTCTGATTCAGGCCTTCAGAAAGAAGTTCATCATCCCAGAGTTTGATGCCTTCATAACAAAAATAGATGCAATCTATGACACAGTTCAGAGAAACAATAATGGTCAGGTACGTGCTTCTGGTTCCTCTTTTCATATTTCATATATTTCTGGTGTCCTGGCGGCCTGGTGTCATTGAAGCCTGGTTTAATTAGGCCTGGTGTCCTGATTGCCTGGTTTAATTTGACCTGGTCTCCTGATGGTTTGGTCTCATTACATCATGGTCTCCTGATGGTTTGGTCTCATTACATCATGGTCTCCTGATGGTTTGGTCTCATTAGATCATGGTCTCCTGAAGGCTTTGGTCTCATGACATCATGGTCTCCTGATGGTTTGGTCTCATTACATCATGGTCTCCTGATGGTTTGGTCTCATTAGATCATGGTCTCCTGATGGCTTTGGTCTCATTACATCATGGTCTCCTGATGGTTTGGTCTCATTAGATCATGGTCTCCTGAAGGCTTTGGTCTCATTACATCATGGTCTCCTGATGGTTTGGTCTCATTAGATCATGGTCTCCTGATGGTTTGGTCTCATTACATCATGGTCTCCTGATGGCTTTGGTCTCATTACATCATGGTCTCCTGATGGCTTTGGTCTCATTACATCATGGTCTCCTGATGGCTTTGGTCTCATTACATCATGGTCTCCTGATGGTTTGCTCTCATTAGATCATGGTCTCCTGATGGCTTTGGTCTCATTAGATCATGGTCTCCTGATGGTTTGGTCTCATTACATCATGGTGTCCTAATGGCTTTGGTCTCATTACATCATGGTCTCCTGATGGTTTGGTCTCATTACATCATGGTCTCCTGATGGTTTGGTCTCATTACATCATGGTCTCCTGATGGTTTGGTCTCATTACATCATGGTCTCCTGATGGTTTGGTCTCATTACATCATGGTCTCCTGATGGCTTTGGTCTCATTACATCATGGTCTCCTGATGGTTTGGTCTCATTACATCATGGTCTCCTGATGGTTTGGTCTCATTACATCATGGGGGCCTGATGGTTTGGTCTCATTACATCATGGTCTCCTGAAGGCTTTGGTCTCATTACATCATGGTCTCCTGATGGCTTTGTCTCATTAGATCATGGTCTCCTGATGGTTTGGTCTCATTACATCATGGTCTCCTGAAGGCTTTGGTCTCATTACATCATGGTCTCCTGATGGCTTTGTCTCATTAGATCATGGTCTCCTGATGGTTTGGTCTCATTACATCATGGTCTCCTGATGGCTTTGGTCTCATTAGATCATGGTCTCCTGGAGGCTTGATCTATTTACAGCCCAGTCTCCTGGTTGCCTGGTGTCATTACTGCCTAGAGGCCTGACATTTTGGTGGCTTCGCCTCATTACATCCTGGTCTTCTGATATCCAGTTGTCCTGACGGATTGTTTTTCCTGGACTCAGGTAGCAGCCTACATCCCCCACCTAGCAAAGTTCAGTCCAGATCTCTGGGGTGTGTCCTTATGTACAGTGGATGGCCAGAGGTATGTACAATCAGTTATATACATTTTGCATACACTGTATACTTATAGAGAATATATAAACAGTGGATATACATATAGAGAGTATATATATATATATATATATATATGTTCATTATAAATGCATACTGTATACATATACTATATACATATAGAGAGTATATATATATATATTCAGTCTAGATGAATACTATATGCATATACTATATACATATAGAGAGTATATATATAAATATATATATATATATTTATATATATTTATTCAGTCTAGATGCATACTAGATACATATACTATATACATATAGACAGTGTATATATATATATATATATATATATATATATATATATATATATATATATATATTCAGTATAGATGCATACTGTATGCATATACTATATACATATAGTGAGTATATATATATGTTCATTATAGATGCATACTGTATACATATACTATATACATATAGAGAGTATATATATATATATATTTATTCAGTCTAGATGCATACTAGATACATATACTATATACATATAGACAGCATCTACTGAATATATATATATTCAGTAGATGCATACTGTATACATATACTATATACATATAGAGAGTATATATATATATATATATATTTATTCAGTCTAGATGCATACTAGATACATATACTATATACATATAGACCGCATCTACTGAATATATATATATTCAGTAGATGCATACTGTATACATATACTATATACATATCGAGAGTATATTTATATATATCCAGATGCATACTGTATACATAAAGGCTACTATATACATATAGAAAGTATATATATATATATTCAGTATAGATGCATACTGTATACATACACTATACAAATAGAGTATATATATACTATGTTAATAATATACCTGGGACTTCAGGAAAAGAAAAATGATCGACTTTGGCTGATGTAAGTACAATATTATCGAATATTATCGCTATGTTTTCAATTGCATAAAACAGTCTGTGTCTAAGTTATTTTAAAACGGAAAACGTTGTTAGAAAGGGGAGATTCTAACCGTTATGCACAGTATAAGCATGTAGTATATTTTAAAATGGCTGTTTTTGAATTTTGTGATCTTTGTGTAGAGGTGGTAGTGGTTGAATAGGGTACTGCAATTATCCCGCAGACGGGACGGTGGTGTCAGGTTAAGAGGGTATGAATGAGATAACATGGTTGCTACACTGACACATATTCATATCTTTAACATGTTTAATCTCTTCCCATATCTCTTTGTCTCTTCCTTGAGCCCCCCCCCCCTTCATATTATCTCTGTCCTTTCTTCTTGTCCCCAAGACACTCAGTAGGTGACACCAAGCAGCCATTTTGTCTCCAGTCATGTGTGAAGCCTCTGGAGTATGCCGTGGCCATCCATGAGGCAGGGACAGAGAAGGTGCACAGATATGTTGGCATGGAGCCCAGTGGACTCAAATTTAACAAGCTCTACTTGGATGAGGAAGGTGGGTTGCTTCTATTTTTTATGTCACAATAGAGTTCTGAACATTCATGTTGCGTTGTACAAACTGTTGAACATTGTCTTGAAAACACAGTACCAAGTCCAATATTATAACTTTTATTTTTATATGAATTTCAACATTTCTAATACATTCGTTAATTAGGGAGATTTTAAAGTAATTGTCCTAAATTTAAATACATTAGCTTCAGTTTAAAGTAATTAGCTCCAGTTTAAAGTCTTTAGCCACAGTTTAAAGTCATTAGCCCCAGTTTAAAGTCATTAGCCCCAGTTTAAAGTTATTATCCTCAGTGTAAAGTCATTAGCTCCAGCATAAAGTCATTAGACCCGGCTTAAAGTCATTAGCTTGACGAAATGCTGGTAGAGAATAATTTGGTAGAGCACTGACCTTGCAATGCCAAGAATGTAGGTTAAATTCCCTCAGTGTAGTCGATGTATACACTCACTATTTTCCCTAGAGGAGGACGTCTGCAAATTTATTGAAATTAACATTTCCTTTAGTATACTTATATGTTTCTGTAGGTATTAAGGACACTTATAAGGCATAAGATTAGGCACAACTGTCTTGTCAAGTTTTAGGCCCAATCCGAATACTCCCCCTTACCCCTTCCCCTTAGCCCTTAGCCCTTCCCCTTAGTTTTGCGCGTTCGCGCGACACCAAGTGCTGTCCGAATACTCATTTTGATCAAGACGAAGGGGTAAGACGAAGGGCTATATACCCCTTGAAACCAAGATTTTCCGAGAGATTACTTGAAACCAAGGGGTACCCAGAACACATTGCGAGACGTCAACAATGGCTGCTAGATCAGCAAAAGCGACCCATAAATGTAGTATTTTCGGATTAAATAGCGAATTTAAAAATTACGACACAATTGTTTTGTGATCTAGGCAGTCCTGTATATATATATATTTTAACCATTTTAATAATTGAAGTTTTTTTTTTAAATCGCTACTTTTTGCCAGTTTTCAACGCCAAAGATACATTGCTAATTTGTCCCGTATTTCTCTGACTACCTTTACTCAATGCATGTTTGTCTACAGTTAACTCTTTTAGCAGATAATTCATATCAGTGCATAACATAACCTGTTGCGTTTGGAATAGCGATTAAAGTGCTTTACATACCGTCCCGAATCACACAGGGACGCCGGAGGAAACCGGGCAAATAATTCGCTTTCGGGCAGAAAATGAACAGAAGTTTCATGCTGTAAAACCATAGACTGTATAAAGATTAGGTGTACAACATAATTTGGATATGATACAGGACACTGGTGAGCACGTTTAATTTAAATAGTACTGTTATTTAACAATTGTATATGTTTTACAATGTTGTTCAATAAATACATGTTTTTGATTAAGGGTTTCTGTACATCGATCAATGACATTCAAAACAGTGATCACTGAAACAGATATATAAAACACCATGCAGTGTGGATGAAAATATTTATTGAAAACAGCCTTCAGTAGTAAGCAAGCAGGTTTATTTATATAGCACGTGTGCTTTACAAAAACATTAAAAACAATAGTACACAGAAGAACATCTGCATCCATATGCACCGCCACCAAACATATAACTACTACATACATCGAACCATATGCGCAGTATAGACGTGTTGGGGTTTATGGCACAGTATCTTGTTGCACCACCAGTCTGGAAAATAAAACAATTTTACACCATTAATGGCTGAGTTGGGAAAAATGTTTGCTACCTTGTTGGTTAGTTCCGTGAACTTTAAATACAATACGATAATGTTGTTTGCAACCAATCGATACATACCATAAGTTAAACTACCAGCATTCGTCGGTGTCGTAGACCTCTTCTCGCTTGATTTCTGCGATTTGTTGCAGACAATCGCAAAAACATAACTACTAAAATCCACGCAATCGACATACACACTTTTCCAGACTCTTTTTGCATCTCGGAAGTTTGAGATCAACATTTGTGTCGCCTCTGGTTACGTAGCAGCCAGCTAGCGACGATGTATGATGACGTAGCCAAAACCGAGTGGTGTCCCAATTCGTAGGGGAACGTAGCCCTTACCACTCGGTTTCGAGGGCCAAGGGGAAGGGGTAAATTAAGGGTAGGGCTAAGGGGAAGGGGTAAGTTGGAGTATTCGGATTGGGCCTTACAATGACGTTTTGATCAGAATGGTCTAAAGCCCTTGACTGTCAAACTGTTTAATATCAAAAGGTATTGTTAAGTTTCCTAACGCACATGAGATGAGATCTTAAATTAAAGCCAAACTCTTATAATTGATGTGTTTTTCTCTTCTAGGAATGTACTGCATGTTTTACACTAATAACCACATTTTTGTGCTTTGTGTAAAGACAAACCCCACAACCCCATGGTGAATGCTGGAGCCATTGTTATCAGTTCTCTAATTAAGGTAAAATCTGATTAAAATAAGAACAACTATCTTAATATTTTGAACAGAGCCTACTGTATCCAGAGTCCTGTAGAACATCACTACTGTGTGAAAAATAAAATGCATATAATGTGTTAACTGGTGTTTGTTTTATTGATGACCTTTCTTTCTCTATCTTTGTCTCTAGCCTGGTTCAAACAAGGCAGAGAAGTTTGACTATGTAAGTGAATATAATTATACTGTATTACTAAAGTATGTGGACACCCCCAAATCAATTATGGAGTTTGTATTTTTCAGCCACATCTATTGCAAACAGGTAACAGATCAATTAATTGCATTGCCATGAAACATCTGCAGACAAACATTGGCAGCACAATGGGTCATACTGAAAAGCTCAGTGACTTTAAAGCATAACCCTTACCCTTTAAACCCTAACTCTTACCCTTTAAAACCCTAACCCTCTTCCCGGTCAACTGTAAGTGCTATAATTATGAAGTGGAAACTACGGAGCAACAACAGCCCCGTTTGTGATAGACCGCTCAAACATACAGAGCAGGACCAGCATAACCCTAACCCTCTTCCCGGTCAACTGTAAGTGCTATAATTATGAAGTGGAAACTACGGAGCAACAACAGCCCCGTTTGTGATAGACCGCTCAAACATACAGAGCAGGACCAGCATAACCCTAACCCTCTTCCCGGTCAACTGTAAGTGCTATAATTATGAAGTGGAAACTACGGAGCAACAACAGCCCCGTTTGTGATAGACCACTCAAACACACAGAGCAGGACCAGCATATCCCTAACCCTGAGCAGCATATCATCTGTTGCATCACTTTGAGTTCCAAACTGCCTCTGGTAGCAACATCAACACACTGGGAGCTTCCCTAATGAGTTTGGATGGAAGCTGTACCCAAGTCTAACCCTAACCTTAAGCCAAGTCTAACCCTAACTTTAACCCAAGTCTCACATCAACATGCTCAATGCCAAGCATTGCCTGGAGTGGTGTGAAGCACGCTGCCATTGGATGCCACCAAGTGGAGTGGAAATGTGTTCTGTGGAGTGATCAATCATGTTCATCTATGGATGCCAGGAGAATGCTTTGGGTTAGAGTTTTAGAGTTTGGGCTAGGTATTGTAGTTCCTAAAGTTTGGGCTAGGTATTGTAGTTCATTGGGTTAGGATTAGGGTCTTTAAGTTTGGGATAGGTCTTGTCGTTTCTAGAGTTTGGGCTAGGTCTTGTAGTTCCTAGAGTTTGGAGTAGGTCTTGTAGTTCATTGGGTTAGGGTTAGGGTCTTTAAGTTTGGGCTATGTATTGTAGTTCCTAGAGTTTGGGCTAGGTCTTGTAGTTCCTAGAGTTTGGGCTAGGTCTTGTAGTTCCTAGAGTTTGGAGTAGGTCTTGTAGTTCATTGGGTTAGGGTTAGGGTCTTTAAGTTTGGGCTATGTATTGTAGTTCCTAGAGTTTGGGCTAGGTATTGTAGTTCCTAGAGTTTGGGCTAGGTCTTGTAGTTCATTGGGTTAGAGTTAGGGTCTTTAAGTTTGGGATAGGTCTTGTAGTTCCTAGAGTTTGGGCTAGGTCTTGTAGTTCCTAGAGTTTGGGCTAGGTCTTGTAGTTCCTAGAGTTTGGGCTAGGTCTTGTAGTACCTAAAGATTGGGCTAGGTATTGTGGTTCCAAAAGTTTGGAGTATGTCTTGTTGTTCCTAAAGTTTCGTCTAGGTCTTGTGGTTCACAGAGTTTGGGCTAGGTCTTGTGGTTCCTAGAGTTTGGGCTAGGTCTTGTAGTTTCTAGGGTTTGGGCTAGGTCTTGTAGTTCCTCTGATGAATCATCATTTAAATGCTACACAAGACAGTTCTGTGCAGTTCAATGCAGTTCTCTCAATGGCCAGCCACTCGCGGGTGGAGAGCAGAATCTGGTGGTTAATGGTGTCAAAGGCAGCATTCAGGTTGAGAAGAATCAGGATGTTGAGGATATTGGCATCAGCAGAGAGAAGGTTGTTGATCACTTTGAGTGGTTTCCACGAGTGTCAAATTAAATTGCTCAGGCATGCTCACACGGTCATACAATTTGTGCACACTGATAACCAACTTACTTACTTTGTGTATATAGACTCTCCTTTGTATCTATATAGTTATAATTGCCATATTAATGCTGCTCAACTGACCTACTTATATCTCATCCTGTATAATCTGAATTTGAATCTCCACTTGATCCTAGATGTAGAATCTCACTTCTATTAGCACTCTTGTATTCTGTGTATTTATTTTGTAAATGTACGTTGTCTAGCACATTTTTCGCCTTATCTTGGCCAGGTCGCCGTTGCAAAAGAGGATTTGTTCTCAATCGGCCGACTTGGTAAAATAAAGGTTAAAAATAATATAAATTGTTTTACAGTGTGTTGAGCTGGTTTGCTTTTTCTTCAAGTGATTTGAAGGAGACTTGGAAAATAAACATATCTGATACAATTAAATTAATCTAGGACTGTGTTGAGATCAGAGGTATGTTGGGAGTTAGTTGAGTCAAAGTGAACATTCATGTAACAAGCAGGAATAAGTGAGGGGAAAGTGATAGAGCAATAGGGTTAGGGTTAGGCGAGGGGAAAGTGATAGAGCAATAGGGTTAGGGTTAGGCGAGGGGAAAGTGATAGAGAAATAGGGTTAGGGTTAGGCAAGGGGAAAGTGATAGAGCAATAGGGTTAGGGTTAGCGAGGGGAAAGTGATAGAGAAATAGGGTTAGGGTTAGGCGAGGGGAAAGTGATAGAGCAATAGGGTTAGGGTTAGGCGAGGGGAAAGTGATAGAGAAATAGGGTTAGGGTTAGGCGAGGGGAAAGTGATAGAGAAATAGGGTTAGGGTTAGGCGAGGGAAAGTGATAGAGCAATAGGGTTAGGGTTAGTCGAGGGGAAAGTGATAGAGAAATAGGGTTAGGGTTAGGCGAGGGGAAAGTGATAGAGCAATAGGGTTAGGCGAGGGGAAAGTGATAGAGAGATAGGGTTAGGGTTAGGCGAGGGGAAAGTGATAGAGCGATAGGGTTAGGGTTAGGCGAGTGGAAAGTGATAGAGCAATAGGGTAGGGTTAGGCGAGGGGAAAGTGATAGAGAAAAAGGGTTAGGGTTAGGCGAGGGGAAAGTGATAGAGCAATAGGGTTAGGGTTAGGCGAGGGGAAAGTGATAGAGCAATAGGGTTAGGGTTAGTCGAGGGGAAAGTGATAGAGAAATAGGGTTAGGGTTAGGCGAGGGGAAAGTGATTGAGCAATAGGGTTAGGCGAGGGGAAAGTGATAGAGAGATAGGGTTAGGGTTAGGCGAGGGGAAAGTGATAGAGCGATAGGGTTAGGGTTAGGCGAGTGGAAAGTGATAGAGCAATAGGGTAGGGTTAGGCGAGGGGAAAGTGATAGAGAAATAGGGTTAGGGTTAGGCGAGGGGAAAGTGATAGAGCAATAGGGTAGGGTTAGGCGAGGGGAAAGTGATAGAGAAATAGGGTTAGGGTTAGGCGAGGGGAAAGTGATAGAGCAATAGGGTTAGGGTTAGGCGAGGGGAAAGTGATAGAGCAATAGGGTTAGGGTTAGTCGAGGGGAAAGTGATAGAGAAATAGGGTTAGGGTTAGGCGAGTGGAAAGTGATAGAGCAATAGGGTTAGGGTTAGGCGAGGGGAAAGTGATAGAGCAATAGGGTTAGGGTTAGTCGAGGGGAAAGTGATAGAGAAATAGGGTTAGGGTTAGGCGAGGGGAAAGTGATTGAGCAATAGGGTTAGGCGAGGGGAAAGTGATAGAGAGATAGGGTTAGGGTTAGGCGAGGGGAAAGTGATAGAGCGATAGGGTTAGGGTTAGGCGAGTGGAAAGTGATAGAGCAATAGGGTAGGGTTAGGCGAGGGGAAAGTGATAGAGAAATAGGATAGGGTTAGGCGAGGGGAAAGTGATAGAGCAATAGGGTTAGGGTTAGCGAGGGGAAAGTGATACAGAAATAGGGTTAGGGTTAGGCTAGGGGAAAGTGATAGAGAAATAGGGTTAGGGTTAGGCGAGGGGAAAGTGATAGAGAAATAGGTTTAGGGTTAGGCGAGGGGAAAGTGATAGAGAAATAGGGTTAGGGTTAGGCGAGGGGAAAGTGATAGAGCAATAGGGTTAGGCGAGGGGAAAGTGATAGAGAAATAGGGTTAGGGTTAGGCGAGGGTAAAGTGATAGAGCAATAGGGCTAGGGTTAGCCGAGGGGAAAGTGATAGAGAGATAGGGTTAGGGTTAGCCGAGGGGAAAGTGATAGAGAGATAGGGTTAGGGTTAGGCGAGGGCAAAGTGATAGAGCGATAGGGTTAGGGTTAGGCGAGTGGAAAGTGATAGAGCAATAGGGTTAGGGTTAGGCGAGGGGAAAGTGATAGAGCAATAGGGTTAGGGTTAGGCAAGCGGAAAGTGATAGAGAAATAGGGTTAGGGTTAGGCGAGGGGAAAGTGATAGAGCAATAGGGTTAGGGTTAGGCGAGGGGAAAGTGATAGCGCAATAGGGTAGGGTTAGGCGAGGGGAAAGTGATAGAGAAATAGGGTTAGGGTTAGGCGAGGGGAAAGTGATAGAGCAATAGGGTAGGGTTAGGCGAGGGGAAAGTGATAGAGAAATAGGGTTAGGGTTAGGCGAGGGGAAAGTGATAGAGCACTAGGGTTAGGGTTAGGCGAGGGGAAAGTGATAGAGAAATAGGGTTAGGGTTAGGAGAGGGGAAAGGGATAGAGCAATAGGGTTAGGGTTAGGCGAGGGAAAGTGATAGAGAAATAGGGTTAGGGTTAGGCGAGGGGAAAGTGATAGAGAAATAGGGTTAGGGTTAGGCGAGGGGAAAGTGATAGAGAAATACGGTTAGGGTTAGGCGAGGGAAAGTGAAGAAAGTGATAGAGCAATAGGGTTAGGCGAGGGAAAGTGATAGAGAAATAGGGTTAGGGTTAGGCGAGGGGAAAGTGATAGAGAAATACGGTTAGGGTTAGGCGAGGGGAAAGTGATAGAGCAATAGGGTTAGGCGAGGGGAAAGTGATAGAGAAATAGGGTTAGGGTTAGGCGAGGGGAAAGTGATAGAGAAATAGGGTTAGGGTTAGGCGAGGGGAAAGTGATAGAGCAATAGGGTTAGGGTTAGGAGAGGGGAAAGGGATAGAGCAATAGGGTTAGGGTTAGGCGAGGGGAAAGTGATAGAGCAATAGGGTTAGGGTTAGGCGAGGGGAAAGGGATAGCTATAGTGAGTAGTTCAGTCAGAGTTGCAGAATATACTGTCTTTGAATACACTTCGGACTAACATACATATTGAACAAGTATTATCTTTCTTTGCTTCAGTGTTCATTCAATAATGTTCTCTCCTTAGATGATGGAGTTTATCAAGAAGATGGCCGGCGGAGATTATGTGGGGTTTAGCAATGCCACGTGCGTTTTAGTCTAAAACTTCTTATGTAAATTGTGTTGAAACAGAATTTTCTAGTTATTACATTGTTGAAAATATTCAACTCTCTGTGGATTTCAGATTCCAGTCAGAAAAAGAAACAGGCGATCGAAATTTTGCGATTGGATACTACCTTAAAGAGAAGAAGGTGAGTAAGAGGTTTAGGGTTAGAGAAGTGCATTCAATGGGAATATTTAATGACAGTATTTCTGAGGAACAGTTGATGATTTTTAGCTGCTAATATTGTAAGTCATACATTTTGTGGCTGCCACCTTTTCCAGATGCTACATTTTGTAGATGCTACTTTTTGTGGCTGCTACATTTTGTGACTGTTACATTTTGTAGATGCTACTTTTTGTGGCTGCTACATTTTGTGACTTACCTTTTGTAGATGCTACTTTTTGTGGCTGCTACATTTTGTAGATGCTACTTTTTTGTGGCTGCTACATTTTGTGACTGCTACATTTTGTAGATGCTACTTTTTTGTGGCTGCTACATTTTGTAGATGCTACTTTTTGTGGCTGCTACATTTTGTTGCATTTCAGCTTTACAATACTGTTTTTATGAAATATTGATGTTTGAGTTATGCTATAATCTAGATATAAAATGTGCATTTCTGTAGTGTTTTCCAACTGGGGCAGAGATGATTGATGCACTGGACTTCTATTTTCAGGTGACTTCCTCTAATAACAGTGTGTGATACAGTTTGTGGATTAGCTATTTATGTCAGGTAGATTCATAATGGATTTTAACTAGGTATTTTTATGCGACATACAAATAGCGCATTGTTATGACTTTCATTTTTTATATTTGATATTTTAATTGTTTACTTTTTAGTCCAATACTATGCTCGATCTGGCTCCTAGAATCTGTTCCTGTGTCTTGTCTATAACAATGTTTCAGTAAGGATAGAGTTTTGTTTCAGCTGTGTTCCATAGAGGTGACATGTGAGTCTGGCAGTGTCATGGCGGCCACATTGGCCCATGGAGGCATCTGTCCAATCACAGGTGTGCGTGTGCTCAGTGCTGAGGCTGTACGGAACACCCTGAGTCTCATGCACTCCTGTGGCATGTATGACTTCTCTGGACAAATGGCGTTCCATGTGAGTCATACAATACTCAACTGCTGGTCACCCTGTAGGTATCCTGTAGCCTTCTGTTATCCTGTAGTCACCTCTTGCCGTAGTCATCCCACCCTGTAGTTTCCCCACACTGTAGTTTCTCCACCTGTAGTCATCCTACCCTGTAGGTTCCCCACCCTGTAGTTTCCCCACACTGTAGTTTCTCCACCATGTAGTTTCACCACACTGTAGTTTGTTCTCCTGAAGTCATCCCAACCTGTAGTTTCCCCACACTGTAGTTTCTCCACCCTGTAGTTTCCCCACCCTGTAGTTTCCCCACCCTGTAGTCATCCCACCCTGTAGTTTCTCCACCCTGTAGTTTCCCCACACTGTAGTTTCTCCACCCTGTAGTCATCCCACCCTGTAGTTTCCCCACCCTGTAGTTTCCCCACACTGTAGTTTCTCCACCCTGTAGTTTCCCCACACTGTAGTTTCTCCACCTGTAGTCATCCCACCCTGCAGTTTCCCCACACTGTAGTTTCTCCACCCTGTAGTTTCCCCACCCTGTAGTTCCCCCACCCTGTAGTTTCCCCACACTGTAGTTTCTCCACCCTGTAGTTTCCCCACCCTGTAGTCATCCCACCCTGTAGTCATTCCACCCTGTAGTCATTCCACCCTGTAGTTTCCCCACACTGTAGTTTCTCCACCCTGTAGTTTCCCCACACTGTAGTTTCTCCACCCTGTATTTTCCCCACACTGTAGTTTCTCCACCTGTAGTCATCCCACCCTGCAGTTTCCCCACACTGTAGTTTCTCCACCCTGTAGTTTCCCCACCCTGTAGTTTCCCCACCATGTAGTTTCTCCACCCTGTAGTCATTCCACCCTGTAGTTTCCCCACCATGTAGTTTCTCCACCCTGTAGTCATTCCACCCTGTAGTTTCTCCACCTTGTAGTTTCCCCACACTGTAGTTTCCCCACTCTGTACACATCCCACACTGCATTGATTTCATGCATTGATTGTCTTTCAGGTGGGTCTGCCTGCTAAGTCTGGTGTGTCAGGTGCAATTTTGCTTGTGGTCCCCAATGTTATGGGAGTTATGTGTTGGTCTCCGCCACTGGACAAGGTTGGAAACAGTGTCCGGGGAATACACTTCTGCCAGGTATCGTTTTCGATGTATAAAATGTTTTCACTTGATGCTATAACTGTATTATGTGCGGGGTGATATATGCTTATGACCGTGCTATAACTGTCTTATGTATCGTATTATGTACCATATTATGTACTGTATTATGTATTGTATTATGTACGAGACATTTACCATAACCCAATGCTGTTAGTCGTGAAATAAACAGTCACTTTGTTATATGCATTATAAACTGAATTACCTTTTGGTTTCTTTCAGGAGCTTGTTTCTTCCTTTAACTTCCACAACTATGACAACCTGAGACACTTTGTCAAGAAGCAGGATCCTCGAAGGCAAGATGGTGATGATAGGGTAAAATATGTGATGAAAAACTTTGACCAAAATGAACTTATTTTTAAAGAGCCACTTCACCGATTTTGCATTTAGCTTTGTATCAGTAGACAAATGGTAGTATTTTCCAATGACCTTACTCCCACCTCTCAACTCCATCTGATAAGAGACATATCGTCATTGGAGGATTTTTTCCTGACCTAAAATCAAAGGATTTTTTAAAAGAGGCTATGAACTACAGACAGAAGTAGATGCAACTTCCGCATTTTTATCAACCCGCCCATATGGGGTGGGGCCTCGTCACAGATTTCAAAACAGTGTCAGCCATCTTGTAGCTTAGGACCAGGTAGTGGAGAAATGCAAGTTTTAGACTAAAACCAATGGCAGAAAGTAATTTTGAAGACGAAATGGAAGAAAGGGATTTTGAAGATCTGTTGCGCGAATCCGATGTTCGTGGCTGCCTGTACGAGCCGCAATACAGCGAAACACAGTTGCGGTTGACAGAGGAACAAGAGCCTGCTGCTGCAGAGGAGCGAAGCTTGCCTGGCGGTCATGACGAAGAGCCCGTACAGAGTCGAGCTGGGGCGGACTGGTGGTGCCAGTGCTCTCGCTGTGCGCCTATGGACACAGATAGTGTCCCGCTGCTGTTGCTAATTTCAGTGATGCCATTTTCTTCTTGAAGAAATAACTGAATCTGCATTAGAAACGGGACCCGCCAGCATGCGTAATAGAGCACCCCAGCTTTGATCCACACGAGTTTTTGAAACTTATTTCAGGATTCCGAAGGTAAATGGGAAACGCCAGCCAAAGCCCGCAGGGACAAACGGACGCTTCAGTATAAGTGAGTATTTATTTGTTGTTCACGTCAGTTAGCTGAGCTATCGGTTATATTTACATATATGCTAGCTAGCCTATTGTAGGTGCAAATAGCTTGCGTTGCTAACGTTGTGCTTATTGTTTTCAGACAATATCGCCTTACAGCCTACCGTCATTTCGTGGGATGGGTCCTGCAAGGAGAGAGACTGGGGAAAGGCTATATCGTCTTGTTTTGCCTGCCTGTGTTGTTCAGGACATCAGACAGAGATTTCCAGATAGTGACGGACAATACTGTGGCTATCAAGAAACTGCTGAAGCTCTGGAAGAGCTATGAGTGTGAAATTGTTTATATTATGTTTAAAAACAATAAAAGTTCAAAGTTTATAATGTATTACTTTGATTTACAAAAGAGTACAGGGAAATATTAAGAAATGTATATACTTTTATTAATTACAAATATTCTTGGAATTTGGGGTGGTTTATAGCCTGCAGCCACTGTTTGCACCGCTCTAAATGTTCAACGGGAAAACGATGGAAACTAACTACATGTCCTTTCCTTGTGTTGGATGTACATCCCGGTACAACGCAAGGCTAGTATTTAAATTACTTTATCAAGAAACTCGTCACGGAGACTCATGTTAACCGGTGTCTTCTGTTTTCCAGTCAATTAGCTAGTAGCTAGCCTTCCCTTCTGCCTGCCCTCTCGAGCCGGTAGGCGTGGCTTGGGAGTGGATTCGTAGAGCAGCGAAACAAGGGCATTCTGGGATTTGGTGTATTTCATCCACATGAGCCAAAAACACATTTTAATCTTTTTCTCTGCCTAGAAGGCACACATTTAAAAAATGCTTTCACATTTCTACTACATAAGTGACCACGATAAGTGAGAAAAAATATGTTTTTTCAGTGAAGTTGCCCTTTAAATAAGAGCTCCAGAGTTATTGTCTAATTTCAGAAAAGGATAATAATTGTTTAACATGATTATGTATGTTAGTTATGTATTTATGTTCTGCTTTTGTCCTATGTAAATGTGCTGCATCTGTAGAACAAGTCTGTGGTAAACCTGATGTTTGCAGCCTACAGTGGAGATGTTTCTGCCCTCAGAAGGTAAACAACTCAACCAACAACAACCCTAACCCAAACCCAACACAATCAAAAACAACCCTAACCTTAACCTGGTTGGGGAGGACGCTGGCGTTGGATTGTTTGCCGCTTCCCTAAACCGTAAATTGTAGTCTTGTAACCTTTGTAGATTTATATGGATTTTTTTGTTATTCCGCCTACGCTTGCGGCTGTCCACTTACCAGTTCTCAATCCCTCGGGGATCCCGTGTCTACTCATCCCTGCCCGCTTTGCACCATTGTTTGTATGCATTGTTTGCTGGCTCTCCTTTTGTTATGCATCACGGGCACCGCTAACACACCACTCTCCATGACTGCCGGGATGCTTATTTATTCTGTCAACCAACTGAAGAAATTTAACATCTACACCACTTCACCGTGCATATCAGTCATTAAAGGAATTGGACTAAGAAAATGGCAGCTTCACCAACATCATCTCCGTCTTCAATACTTACTGCCTGTCTGAATGAGATAAAGGTGTGGATGAAACACAATTTCCTACAACTAAACAGCTCTAAAACTGAGGCCATTCTAATCGGCACCTCCCATCAACTCCAGTCTTCCTCAACAACCGGCATAACTATCTCTGGTCATCATATCCCTTTCTCCTCAACTGTTACCAATCTTGGTGTTAGACTCGATCCACAACTCACCTTCGAAGCGCATATTAAAAACCTCTGCAAGATTTTTTTTTACCATCTCAGAAATATTGCCAAACTCCGTCCAATCCTGAGCTTAGCAGATGCTGAAAAGCTGGTCCACGCCTTTGTTTCCTCCAGACTGGACTACTGTAACGCACTTTTCATCAGGATCCCTAACAAAAGCCTGCAGAGACTACAGTATGTTCAAAATAGCGCTGCATGGACCCTGATGAGAGTGCTAAAATATGACCACATTACACCAATTCTCCACTCACTTCATTGGCTTCCCATCTCCGCCAGGATTGAATATAAGGTCTCCCTTCTAACTCACCAGTGCATTTATGGAAACGCCCCCCCTTACCTGAAAGAGTTACTCATCCCTGCAACTACAACCCGATCCCTGCGTTCAGCAACATAACCCTAACTCAACCGCGTCCTCCCCCCCAAAACCAAGCTCAGCACCATGGGTGACCGGGCTTTCTGTTCTGCCGCTCCACGTATCTGGAATGCCCTCCCCGACAATCTGAGAGCTCCACAAACTCTTGAGACTTTTAAAAAATAACTTAAAATATTTATTTTTAAGCAAACTTATGTGTCTTGGGTTAACCTTAACCCTAACCCTTAATGAACAAAGCACAAGTAACATCTATTATTATTAATATTTACCATATCCATGAGCCTAACCCTAACCCCTAACCATAACCATAAACCTAACCCTAATCCATTGGAGATGTTTCTGCCCTCAGAAGGTAAACAACACAACCAACAGCACATTGTTTAATTGTGGAGGCAACAACCCCAAGCCTAAACCTGCCCGGATCTGTCTGTGTTGGGTCTCTGTATATCAGGTTTACTAGTTAAGACCTCTACTTGACAGCATACATTAAGTTACCCATTTTCACATACAGTTTATAGTGTTTTCCACTTTATTATCCAGATAATTAAGTTTAGACTTTGGAATGAACAGAATGGTCTTTCAGGTTTGTTTCACAGTTTATAGTATATAGTCTTTTCCACTTTATTATCCAGATCATTGTATTTTGATTTTGGAATGATCAGAATATTCTTTCAGGTTTGCTCTCTCATCAATGGACATGGAACTGAAAGACTATGACTCTAGAACAGCTTTACATGTGGCAGCTGCAGAAGGGCATGTGGATGTTGTGACTTTCCTAACAGATGCCTGTAAAGTTAACCCCTTTGTCAAAGACAGGTAAGGCCACTTTACTCATTCATCAAACAACACCTAACAAATCTGCTGTATTACAATCAAAATGTTCAACAGTCCTGTTATCCGTAACAAACAAATCTTACATACATTGACTGTGTACACATCACATATCAAAGTCTTCTGATAACCCAGGATAACCAGTCTATACTGTACTTCACTAATCCTAACTCAAACAACAGTAATACTACACTAATCCTAACTCTACTACAGTAATACTACACTAATCCTAACTCTACTACAGTAATCACTTCAGGAACACTTATTTATGATTTCCTTTTAACACAATGTCTGGCTCATGCCGAGTCATCCATGTGTTTTTTTGTGCTTCATTCCCATCATGCCTCATCCTCATGCCTCATCTCCCATCATGTCTCATCCTCATGCCTCATCCTCATGCCTCATCTCCCATCATGTCTCATCCTCATGCCTCATCCTCATGTCTCATCCTCATGCCTCATCCTCATGTCTCATCCTCATGCCTCATCCTCATGCCTCATCTCCCATCATGTCTCATCCTCATGCCTCATCCTCATGCCTCATCTCCCATCATGTCTCATCCTCATGCCTCATCCTCATGTCTCATCCTCATGCCTCATCCTCATGTCTCATCCTCATGCCTCATCCTCATGCCTCATCTCCCATCATGCCTCATCCTCATGCCTCATCTCCCATCATGCCTCATCCTCATGTCTCATCCTCATGCCTCATCCTCATGCCTCATCTCCCATCATGCCTCATCCTCATGCCTCATCCTCATGCCTCATTTCCCATCATGCCTCATCCTCATGCCTCATCTCCCATCATGCCTCATTATCATGCCTCATTTCCCATCATGTCTCATCCTCATGCCTCATTTCCCATCATGCCTCATCTCCCATCATGCCTCATCCTCATGCCTCATCCTCATGCCTCATCTCCCATCATGCCTCATCCTCATGCCTCATCCTCATGCCTCATTTCCCATCATGCCTCATCCTCATGCCTCATCTCCCATCATGCCTCATTATCATGCCTCATTTCCCATCATGTCTCATCCTCATGCCTCATTTCCCATCATGCCTCATCTCCCATCATGCCTCATTATCATGCCTCATTTCCCATCATGCCTCATTATCATGCCTCATTTCCCATCATGTCTCATCCTCATGCCTCATTTCCCATCATGCCTCATCTCCCATCATGCCTCATTATCATGCCTCATTTCCCATCATGCCTCATTATCATGCCTCATTTCCCATCATGCCTCATTATCATGCCTCATTTCCCATCCTGTCTCATTCCTTGTCATTACTTTCATCATCATGACTAATGTGTTTAACTCATACCTCAGTCCCTTTATGAGTTGATCCTTTCAAGCCCTGTTTTTGTCATGCCCCGTTTATCACTCCATTTTCTAATGTTCTCTGTGGGTCCTCATTTTCTCATCCTCTTGTCCTCATCCTGTCCTTCCAGATGGGGCAACATTCCTCTAGATGATGCCATGCAATTTGCACATTGTGCTGTAGTGAAGATCCTGCAGGATTACCAAGTGGCATGCCTGGATCAGGAGAGGCTTCCAGTAGCTGATACCATACCCATACCTCCCAAACTGGAGACTGTCGAAGGGATGGTGTGAACTGCATAATATAGTATAACCAGTTGCATAGTAACCCTAACCCTAACCCACACCTCCCAAACTGGAGACTGTAGAAGGCATGGTGTGAACTGCATAACATAGTATATTTAAATGCAAAATCTGTTATTTTATGGTCATGTTGATTTTCCAATAGTTTTGAAAAAAATGTAAAAACATTTTAAGCTTAAATATGTTGCTTATGTACACCATTGTAATCAACCCATGCACAAAAATAATATGTAGCAGAGTGCTACCTAACCCCTTTCCTGGAGTTCTACTGTAGGTTTTCTTTTCAAACCAATTTGCGGCAAACCTGATTTAACTTTACATTCAGATAATTCTTACAATCAGGACTAATCCTAACCGGGACTGTCGATCTCCAGAAACAGGGTTGGAGTTTAAACCTTCTAGACTGTAGATCTCCAGGAACAAGTTGCAGTATAAATCTACAGCGATTGAGCTGTGAGACCCTAGCTGGGAGGGGGCCAGAGACAAATACTCGATGCCAACATATCTTTCTAGCTGGTTTACATGCCGGGTTAGGGTTAGGGTTTCGCCGATAACTAGGGTTTGCAGTTTTTCTGGACTGATGGTTTTCATCAGAGCATGGTTCAGGTCTTAATTCTGACATAGAAAATCGGTTAAAAAGTCAAATTTTTTCCGATCAGTGGCATTTTCTTCCTGGCGGCACAGGTGTAGTATTTTACCTGTCTATCATGAGTCTTCCCTGACATATGTGCCAGTAACCGTGCCTCTAACTTCACTATGTTTTCTTCAAGGTGACAGTTCTCTTTCAGTTTAAAAGTACAACTACAATGAAAAGGCATTCCATTTCACTGCCAATTGTATGGTTATTTATGTTTTCTATTTGTACTTTTGCATCATATTTGCACTGTTATGCATCAACATTTCAAAACAATTTCCTTGTATGTGTAACTTTTTTGACAATAAAAGATGATTCTGATTTCTCTGATAAATGACTCTAATATATACCTAGCTTCTGGTGCGGAGACGAGTACCGCGGCTTGTCCAAATAGAGTCCTGGGAAGAACCCAGTGAAGAGTTGTTTCATGCCAAATTTACTACATACCCTGAAGTTCATTTGCGTGACTTTTGTCATGTTATACACAGTGATAAATAAATGATCCCATATGCTGTTTTATGTTTTTTCCCTTGGGTGTAGTTGTGAGTTTATGCATGTCCTGTAGGTAAGTGTTTTTAAGGTTATTAAGTCATTTACATTTTTGGTAATTAAGTAGATAAAGTTGAAGATCTTTTCCAGAGCAGTTTGTTTTGTCCCTGGATAAAAAATTTTTAGGTTTAGGCATAGGTTAGATGAAGATTTAAATATATAAACATATTTCAAAGACTATTTTACAGGGGAGGGACAGAATGAAATTACTAAAAAATAATAATGATCATTAACCCCCTGACCTCAATTTCCGCCTAAAATTACCCACCCCAATCTAAATGGATATTGCTCTGGAACAGAACCATGTAGGAATATTTGGTAAAGGGTATTTAAAAAAAAACAGTCAGAATTTTGTGGAAATGTTCAATTAATTAAGGATAATGTAACACACAATATCTGGCATGAGCTAAAACTAAAAAAACAACATACGTTTTTTTGTTTTTTTATGTTTCAGTGATTTTGAAAATGTATATCTCAGACTCTGAATGTCTGGTGAATCTGGAAACACTTTATATGTGTTCCCCTAGGTCTCAGCTTAATGCCAGACTTTGTTTCAATGTCAATTAATGACCGAGATACAGCTATTTTAGTGAGAGGTGGTTTTTTCCCTTCAGTCTCTGTTCTCAGTGCATTAGCTCCTACACTGGACTTCATTTCCCATAGGGCTTTGCTCCCATTCGTCTGCATAGGGAACGTCTCCGGTTACGTATGTAACCTTAGTTCCCTGAGGGGAACGAGACGCTGCGTGAAAACGCTATGGGAACGCTCTGCGTGAGTGCGTCATGAAGCACATGTGTAATCAGTCCAATGGCGTGACGGAACGTCACAGACGGGTGACGTCGCGACCAGGAAGTCATAAAAGCACCCCTAATTACCGGCACCTTCAGTTTCTGATGGGCTGAAGCAAGTGCCAAGGGCATGCTGGGAGTATGGCACAGACACGCAGCGTCTCGTTCCCCTCAGGGAACTAAGGTTACATACGTAACCGGAGACGTTCCCTATCAGGGAACTTCGAGCTGCGTGAAAAGCGTACAGGCGTGACCTCGGCCATGCCTGCACCATGGCATCCAGCCCCAGTGGGGCTGGATGAGTCAGCGAAAACCACAGAGGACAGTGTGACGTCTCTCTGGACGCAAATAGGTCCACTTCGGCCCGACCGAAGTGCGACCAAAGGAGCTCCACCACCTCGGGATGGAGTCTCCACTCCCCGGGCCTCGGCCCCTGTCTCGACAGGGTGTCTGCCCCCTGATTTAGGTACCCAGGGATAAAAATGGCCCTTAAAGAAAGGAGCTTCCCGTGGGACCACAGAAGGACCTGGCGGGCCAGATTGTAAAGTGGGCGTGAGCGCAGACCCCCCTGGTGGTTGATGTAAAAAACCACCGATGTGTTGTCCGACCGGACAAGAACATGATGACCCCTTAGGTCTGGGAGGAAGTGCTTCAGAGCCTGGTAAACTGCCAGCATCTCTAGCCAATTTATGTGCCATGATAGCTGATGGCCCCGCCAGAGCCCTTGAGCTGGGCGACCACCCATGATCGCCCCCCAGCCGGTGAGGGAGGCATCCGTCGTTAGTGTAACACGACGACACGGAGCTCCCAACACGGGACCCTGGGTTAGGAACCAAGGCTTCCTCCACATGACCAGCGTGCGGAGACAACGCCGCGTAACAGTGATCATGCGGAACTGGTTTCCCCTCGGGGAGAACCCCTTGGTTCTGAGCCACCACTGTAACGGTCTCATGAACAGCAGGCCGCAAGGAATAACGTTGGACGCTGCTGCCAGCAGACCCAACAGTCTCTGAAACTGTTTCACAGTGAGTGACTGGCCTAGCCTCACCTGCTCGACGGCAGCAAAGATTGACGCCACCCGTGCAGGAGACAGATGTGCCCGCATCGTGGTCGAATCCCAGACTACACCCAGGAAAGTGGTCACCAGTACCGACGACAGCACACTCTTCCCAGCATTGAGCCTCAACCCCAGTTTGTTGATGTGAGCCAGAACGACATCTCGATGCCGAACCGCTAGATGCTCCGACGGAGCCAGAATCAACCAATCGTCGATGTAATTGAGGATGCGTATGCCCTGGAGGCGCAACGGCGCCAGGGCAGCGTCTATACATCTCGTGAACGTACGGGGAGAGAGTGCTAGGCCAAACGGAAGAACCCGATACTGGTACGCTTCGCCCCCAAAAGCAAACCTCAGGAACTTCCTGTGTTGTGGAAGGATGGAGATGTGAAAATAGGCGTCCTTCAGATCTATCGTGACAAACCAGTCCTCGGACCTGATCTGTGATACGATCTGTTTGAGAGTGAGCATTTTGAAGCTGAGTCTCCCGACCGTCTGATTCAACAGACGTAGGTCTAAAATAGGACGCAACCCCCCATCCTTCTTGGGAACAACGAAGTACCGGCTGTACCAGCCCGACTCCCTGCTGAGAGGAAGAACTCGTTCTATAGCCCCTTTTAGCAGGAGAGTCTGTACCTCCTGCTCCAGTACCAGAGCCTGCTCTGGGCCCACCACTGTGGGCAGGACCCCATTGAAACGAGGCGGATGCGTCCTGAATTGGATGGCATACCCGCTCTCGATTATCCGCAGGACCCACTGAGATATATTCGGCAGGGTCTTCCACTCTGCCAGAAAATCTACTAGGGGTACCAGCCTCTCGAGGCTGGCCTCTGGAGTAACAGGTACTGCAGACACAGTGCCCTGTAACAGCGCACTGGCAGGGAACAACTGGTCCGACAGTTCTGGGCCCCTCCTCGGAGGCGGCGAGCGCCCCCTCGGGAAAACGCTCGCCCAGGCCACCCCGCTGAGGGCACCAGGAGGAGCTCACTACTCCCCTGGTGGGGACCACCCCAGCGGTTTGACCCCCTGTCAGGGTCTCTTAGACAAAGCCTTCTTGGATGTAGCGACAGGCCTCGGAACTGTCCTACCCCTCGAAGGCCCCGCCTGTGAGCGTCGCCCCCGGCCCACTCATCGTGTGGGGGCGCCGAGTAGCGACACTCACTCTCTGCTGCGCCCGGTGTGCCGTGCTCGGCGCCGGGCGGGGCTGCCCCCGTCCGACAGCCCCCGCGACGCGGCTACGACGGGGGAGAAATTTCTGGAAGGCAGCCGCCTGCCTTCTCTCCTCCTGAAACCTCTCGACGACCGAGCCAATAGCAGGGCCAAAGAGGCCGTCGGGAGAAAGAGGCGCGTCCAGAAGGAAGGCTTTCTCCCTATCTCTCATATCAGAGAGGCTCAGCCAGAGATGCCTCTCCGTAGCCACCAAGGCTGCCATAGCACGGCCCACTGACTTGGCCGTCTCCTTAGTGGCACGAAGAGACAAATCCGCCGCCTGACGAAGTTCTCGAACCTCATCAGGACTTACAGTCTCCCCCTGAGCCCCGTCGCTAAGCAGCTCTGCCTGATATGCCTGTAGAATAGACATAGTATGCAGGCAGGAAGCTGCCTGACCCGCCGCCGAATAAGCTTTGCCCACCAGCGCTGAAGTAGTCTTCAACGCCTTGGAGGGCAATGCCGGTGTCCTCAGAGACGATGCCGCGGGAGATAAATGGCTCGCCAGTATCTTCTCCGCGACCGGCATCGGTCCGTACCCATGAACATTAGCCTCGGCAACATTCGAATACATATGAGTCCGCGGATTAAACACCCGGGACGACACCGGCTTTTTCCAGGACCTCGACACCTCAGTGTGGAGGTCCGGGAAGAAAGGCAAACACCGGCGAGGAGGTAAAGCACGGGAGGGCAAGAATCGTTCATTCAACTTACTAGTTGAAGCAGACTCCTGCCTGTCAGCCGGCCACTCGATGTTGAGCTTTCCCACAGCTCGGGTGAGTACCTCCAGCAGCTCCTCATTCGCAGGTGACTGAACCAACAATTCAGCCTCCGCCTCGAGGTTTTCAACCTCCATTTCCTCAGAACTGGACGGCTGAGAAAAAGGTGCCTCACCCAGGGCGGAAGAAACCCGCGCGGGTGCTTCCGAACCCCGAGCCGAGGCACTGGCTCTAGCAGACGAGGACCGAGAAAATGCAGAAGCCGTCTCGGAACCGCATGCTAGATCCGCTTGCGAACCCCATGACGTCAGTCGGCGCCGTGCCTCGGCAGCGGCGGGACCTGAACCACGGGGAACGCGAACCGAGACGCTTTCCTGAAAAAGCGCCAGGCGAGAGCGCAGTGAAAGAATGGCAAGACGGTCGCAATGCTTACAGCTAGCCTCTTCCAAGGCTAGCCGAGCATGCTCCTCTCCCAAACAAACTACGCACAGAACATGTGTGTCCCGGCCCGTGAGAAAGCGGTTGCAGGGAGAAGCACACTGTCTGAAACGCCGCTCGGTTGCCATAATCGCGGTGAGCTCTTGTACATAAATGCAAAGAAAATTTCTGAATTAACAACGTAATAGCAGAAACCCGCGAGGACTGTCACAACATGCACTTGCTGAAGCAACAAAAAACTGAAGGTGCCGGTAATTAGGGGTGCTTTTATGACTTCCTGGTCCCGACGTCACCCGTCTGTGACGTTCCGTCACGCCATTGGACTGATTACACATGTGCTTCATGACGCACTCACGCAGAGCGTTCCCATAGCGTTTTCACGCAGCTCGAAGTTCCCTGATAGGGAACTAACGTACCTTCGATAAGGAAGTGTTTTCATCATGGAGGCTGCTATTGTGAGTGAAATAGATCGTGTTGAAAGTTGTTAACATATATTCTCGCCTGAAAATCGATTATTATGGAATACTATGGATCATAAACGATGCAAATAATATCCCTGGGAATATAGGAAATGAAAAACGATCAACTTTGGCTGATGTAAGTACAATATTATAGTATTATGATGACCGCCATTAGCAAACCAGGAAATAGCTCCAACATTCCGGCCCCTAATTGGGAAATGTGTAAACTCACAATTACTTTTATTCCTGTAACGGAGCTATTTTCAAGCTATGCCCTAACTAATACATGGATTCTTCTGATCTTCTTCTCATGGCTGTCTGAAAAAGAAACAAACAGTCGAGAAATAGAAGAGGAGAAAAAGAAAGAATATATGTCCATGATGCTACACTGTGGCCTCCAGAAGCAGACAGATCTTTGTTATAGGTCTCTCCAAAACACTGGTCTTAGTCTGGAGGAGCACAGAACGAACCAATCCTTTGGAGTCTGACTTAGAACTCAGGACTCTGCCCATCATCCAGGATCCTCTTGGTGCCGTAGCAACAGCAAGGGTTAGGGTTAGGGTTAGGGTTAGGTGAGGGACCAATTAAAACACTAAAAGTGTGTTAAAATGTGCACGGGCACAGGGGCTATATAAAACTATCTTCCCCTTATATTCTTATAAAATTATAAAAAAGAATGAACGACAAAGACAAGACAAGACAAAGGGTTAGGGTTAGGGTTAGGGTTAGGTGAGGGACCAATTAAAACACTAAAAGTGTGTTAAAATGTGCACGGGCACAGGGGCTATATAAAACTATCTTCCCCTTATATTCTTATAAAATTATAAAAAAGAATGAACGACAAAGACAGGACAAGACAAGACAAACAAGGGGGGCGAAAACAGTTCGGTGTTTCGGCACCTGTGCCAGTGTGGTTAAGTTTAGGCACAGGTGCCACTGAGGTTAGGGTTAGGTTTTGTGTAAAGGGGCAGGGGGATCCTTTATAGAGGGGAGGGAAATATGGTGATGTGTTTTGACACCTGTGCTACTGAGGTTAAGTTTAGGCACAGGTGCCATTGAGGTTACGTTTAGGCACCTGTGCCACTGATGTTAGGTTTAGGCACAGGTGCCACTGAGGTTAAGGTTAGGGTTTGCGTAAAGGGGCAGGGGGACCCTGAGTAGAGGGGAGGGAAATAGGGTGAAGAGTTTTGACACCTGTGCTGCTACGGTTAAGTTTAGGCACCTGTGCCACTGATGTTAGGTTTAGGCACAGGTGCCACTGAGGTTAGGTTTAGGCACAGGTGCCACTGAGGTTATGGTTAGGGCTAGTGGGATTGGGACCACTGTAAAGTGGCAGTATAAATACACTCCTAAAATAGCAATTAGAGAGTGGGTGTTTAAAAAAAAGGAAGAAAAAAAGAGGGGGAAGAACACTGCCTGATCATCATAAACACAATAAATATAATAAAAAATATATACAATAAGTGCTGAAGGTACATATAATAAGTGCTAAAAACAATCATAAAATGATAAAATGATTCAATAAGTGCCACAACGGGACTGGGGCAGAGAAGCCATCCCACCTGCATGCAGAAGATGAGATTAAGTGAGTAAAAACCTTAAAAATATATAAAAATTAGTAAATATGTACAATACAGATCAAGACAGTGTTCCTTAACCCTCCTCCATTTGTCCTATATTCCCCCAGATGCCATCTGAGTGCAATTCCCGAAATGTCCACCAGATGGCGTGCAAATTGCAGGTATGGAAGGGCTTTTTAATTGCAGGCAGACACAGCTGGGATCAGGCTTTTATTGTGGAGCTTCCTGTGATTGCCCATTCCGAACAGGTTGTGCCCGTAATGGTGGAATGGAGTAACCGTTTAAAATAGTACGCAGCCATTGTGAGGGGAGAAGAGCTGGAGTAATAAAGACTTCCCGGAGGAAGAGAGGAGGATTCCTCCAACGAGGTAAGACAAGATGTTGCCCGCAGGGAACGCACCTAAAAGTTAAGATAATTAAAACATAGTAATAAGTGCTTTCTGTAAAAACAAAATAAAAGTGTCATGCATAAGTGCTATGTTGGATTTCACACATTAAAACAATAAATGAACAAGATAAAAGTTTAATAAATATACACAAATAAATAAATTAGTGCAGCCCTGCAGTCAACACCCTCCCCCCATCCTGACGATCCACCTCCCCTCCAACTCTGCCTCCAACACTCCAAATGGTAAGGTACCAGACAGTTTAAAACTTTTCATTTAACCCTGTTGGGTCAACGGTCCCTAATGCTCTGATCCATCCTCTCTCTGCTCTCTGTCTCTGTGGTTTGGACCAGCTCCCTTCACATGTTTAATTGATCCAGCCAGAATTGAAGGATCTCAGTGGCTGTCTCTGCTGTCCAGTGGACTGGATCTCGGGCCCGTGTGTGGAACCGGAGTTGATTCAGTTCTGGTAAATAATTACATTTCTCCAGAATTGTTTGATTTAGTTTCTTTAGGAGGGACTGCTGATCTCTTTCTAGTCTGTCTGAAAAATTGATTAGGGGAATGTAAAGGATTGCACTGGGGAATTTGATTTCACACACCTTCAGTAACTGTTGCAGTTGTTTCCAGGTGGTATTTGATGTCTGTCTGGAGAGGCAGTTGTTTAAGCCCGCCGACAGGATCACCTTCTCTGTGAGGGGGTTAGGTTCTAATTTTTCCAACACCCCCTTCAGGTGGTAAAAGGTGGCCCCTGGAAAGCTGTCAACCTGTAGCCGAGCATCACTGAAGGTTGGGATGCATGATAAATTTGAGTCTCCAATGACAATGATAGGTTTGACTATGTTTAACTCCCAGTCAAATATCTTTCTCCCTGTGTTAGGGTGTCTAAATGGCTCATGGCGAGTGGCTAGGACAGGCTCAGAAGGCAGGTGGGTTGTTTTAATGTTTGAAGGGGACTCAGATTGGGTTTCACTTTGCAAAGAATTCTCTTTTGTCTTGTGACCCATCATCATTTTTTGTCCTCCTGTTTTAACAGTAACCACTGCTTTAGCCTGTTCTGCCATCGCCCGGTGCCCTTGTTGTTCTGGCTCTGGAAGGGGTATAAAGGAGATTGTGTTACTACAGGGAACCACCACATTGGAGTAAAAAGGGTCGGTCACAGGACTGCCTAAAATTTCCCCAGCCAAAATCTCGCCCTCCCCAGACTTGGGGTTTTGAACTTGAGGACTAGATGCCCTACTGTTCTCCCCAGATGGTAAATCCTCATGGAGTGCAAAGCTGATGTTCTTAAAAGGACAGGGCTCAATCTCAATGACAGCCTGTACTGTGTGCAATGAAGAGGTTTTAATGGGAATTATGGTTGGTGTCACCTTACCATCTGTCCCTTCCAATCTAGGACTTGCTACTGCCTGAGCATATGAGGCATGTCTCAAAGGCTGAGAGACCTTGGGTAAGGGTGGGAACTCCACAGAAGCCAGAGTCACAGGTGTCTCGGTTGATGGAACTAACCGGGGAGCTAGTAGCATGGACCTCAGTGTATCTGCTGAAGTTGTAGTGAACTTACGCCTATACCTGGCTTTAGCCCAGACTACTGCCTTATTAAAGGCCTCCATATTAAAAGTCTGAAGTTCCTCCAATCCCTGTGCTATCACTGAGTCATAGTGTTCCCTTAATATACCCATATTGCCCTCCATCCACTGTGCAGTGTTCTGCCTGACCCTCTCCAAGGTGTGTTCATTAGGTGATGATGGTTTAATGAAAGCAGATAGCTTAGCAACCTGTCTAAGCATACCCGGGGGGCAAGAATCCACAGTTACAGACTTTGCCCAAACCTCGGAGTGGTGTAAGGCCTGTAGCAATTTAAAATATTTTTTGGTACTAACCAGGTCCACAGGTATAATGGGTCCATTTATGATCTGTCTCTTATTTGTGTTCCCTAAAGAGGCTGAGGAACACTCACCCAAAAGAGTATTCTGGGCCCTGTGCTCAACCCGGTTTCTGGGAGGGACAGCCATTTTGAAATCTGCTGTCTTAAAACTGGTTGATAAAACAATAACAGGTAAGATCAGAGTATATAAAATGAATACAAAACAGGTGTAATTCAATCTAAAACAAAACCATCGGACCCCAGGTAAGGGTGCTATAAGGGGGTTAGGGAGTACATAAAAAACATAAAACACACAATTATTAATGACAATTTCAGGAACAAGAACTAGCAAACAGACTAGATCTTAAAACACTCACTTTTTCCTACACAGGTAGACTCCCAAAGAGGGAACCCTGACTCTCCTCTAACGGATGTTGGATGTCAGTTAAAAGTTCCTTTCTTTAAAATGGAAGTATAAAACTGGTGGTTGGACGTTAAAAACCAGGGGAAAATTAAAAGGATTTTAAGAAACACGTTGTCTTCAGTGTGCACACCATGTTCAGGATAGAATCTTACCCGGGTTTTCTACTCCATACTCACATCTGTAGAATGTTGGGTGGCCAACCCATGAGTAATGGAGGATAAAAACAATGATGATGTTAGTGTGCTCCTGCACTTGAAGTGTTTTAAAATGTTCTGAATCCTTTAGTTAAAATGTTCTGAGTCCCCAGCTTTAAAAAGAGAGTGTCCCAAAAGTCAATACAATTGCTTACATTTAAACAAAAAGAAAAGCGCTGCCTGACGTTTCGCCTATTCAGGCTTCATCAGAGGTAACAAGAGAAATCCTTGGACAGGAACTTTAAAAAGGGTTTCAAAGGGGAGGACCTATTGTGATGGTCACTGTTGATTGGTCCATGAGATGTTTTCCCTAATTACTAGACATCTTTAAAATAAAAAAGGTCCCCAAAGAAGATGCTAGTGCCCCTATAGGTTGGGAAGACTCCATCCTGTTCTGTGAGGAGTCTTACAACCGGTTCTCGTTGCCTAATATTTACTCTTGTTAAAAAGGATATATATATATTTGAAATAAAAGGGTGATAAAAGCCAACCAGGCACAGGCTAGGTTAGGTGAGGGACCAATTAAAACACTAAAAGTGTGTTAAAATGTGCACGGGCACAGGGGCTATATAAAACTATCTTCCCCTTATATTCTTATAAAATCATAAAAAAGAATGAGGGACAAAGACAGGACAAGACAAACAAGGGGGGAGGGTTTGGTGTTTTGGCACCTGTGCCACTGTGGTTAAGTTTAGGCACAGGTGCCACTGAGGTTAGGGTTAGGGTTTGTGTAAAGGGGTAGGGGGATCCTTTATAGAGGGGAGGGGAATAGGGTGAAGTGTTTTGGCACCTGTGCCACTGTGGTTAAGTTTAGGCACAGGTGCCACTGAGGTTAAGTTTAGGCACCTGTGCCACTGATGTTAGGTTTAGGCACAGGTGCCACTGAGGTTAAGGTTAGGGTTTGCGTAAAGGGGCAGGGGGCCCTAAATAGAGGGGAGGGAAATCGGGTGAAGTGTTTTGGCACCTGTGCTGCTAAGGTTAAGTTTAGGCACAGGTGCCATTGAGGTTAAGTTTAGGCACCTGTGCCACTGATGTTAGGTTTAGGCACAGGTGCCACTGAGGTTATGTTTAGGGCTAGTGGGGTTGGGACCACTGTAAAGTGGCTGTATAAATACACTCGTAAAATAGCAATTAGAGAGGGGGTGTTTAAAAAGAGGATAAAACTGAGAAAAAGAGGGGGAAGAACACTGCTTGATCATCACAAACATAATACATATAATAAAAATATACAATAAGTGCTGAATGTACATATAATAAGTGCTAAAAACAATCATAAAATGATAAAATGATTCAATAAGTGCCACGACGTGACTGGGGCAGAGAAGACATCCCACCTGCATGCAGGAGATGAGATTAAGTGAGTAAAAACATAAAAAATATATAAAAGTAAATAAATATGTACAATACAGATCAAGACAGTGTTCTTTAACTCTCCTCCATTTGTCCTACATTCCCCCAGATGCTGTCTGAGTGTACTTCCCTAAATTTCCACCAGATGGCGTGCAAACTGCAGGTATGGGAAGGGCTTTCTGATTACAGGCAAACACAGCTGGGATCAGGCTTTTATTGTGGAGCTTCAGGTGATTGTCCATTACGAACAGGTTGTGCCCGTAGTGGTGGAATGGAGTAACCGTTTAAAATAGTACGCAACCATTGTGAGGGGAGAAGAGCTGGAGTAATAAAGACTTCCGGAGGAAGAGAGGAGGATTCCTCCAATGAGGTAAGACAAGATGTTGCCTACAGGGAACGCACCTAAAAATTAAGACAATTAAAACATAGTAATAAGTGCTTTTGGTAAAAACAAGATAAGTGTCATGCATAAGTGCTATGTTGGATTTCACACAGTATAGGTGGAATAAAACAATAAAAGAACCAAATAAGTTTAATAAATATACACAAATAAATAAATTGGTGAAACCCTGCAGTCAACACCCTCCCCCCCGTCCTGACGATCCACCTCTCCTCCAACTCTGCCTCCAACACTCCAAGTAAGTGGTAAGGTACCAAGCAGTTTAAAACTTTTCATTTAACCCTGTTGGGTCAATGGTCCCTAATGCTCTGATCCATTTTCTTTCTGCCCTCTGTCTCTGTGGTCTGGACCAGTTTTTATTCGTCTCAAGACCGAAAACAGTTACATTCTCTACTGCGTGTGTTTGAAAGTGAGTGTACAGCACCGTGGTTTTATCCCTTTTGTCCATGTGATATAGGTGTTGTTTAAGACGAGCCCCTATTGTGTTTTTTGTTTCCCCAATATATAGCCTCATACACAAATTGCACCTAATCCCATAGACCGAGTTGGCCGTTTCCAACCCCATGTTCTGCCATATTGGAGCACCCAACCCCGAAAGTGTGTTCTGAAGGAACTTGAGTTTTAAAAGGTATTTGTCATTGCTCAGTAGTTTTTTCCGTTGTGTGAGACTGGAGCGGACCAGCATGTCTTTAAGGTTTTTATTTCTCCTATATGCTGATATCACTCTGAATTTCTCTAGAGCCCCGTTACCTTGTTGAGCCTGTTGGAAGTGGGATTTAAGTTGTGAGCTCAGTCCCACCAGGCTCTTAGAAAATGTGGCCACAAACGGTATAATAATGCGGTTGTCAATATCCTTTATATACCCTCCTTCATTTTCAAATATCTGTCTCACCTCAGTTTTTATTTCCCTTAGAAAACGTTTGGAGTAGCCCCGTGGGCCTAGAGCTCTGAAAAGCGTTCCGGTGGCCTTCTCCACATCCTCTGGTAAGGTACAGATACGATTAAACCGTATAAGTTGAGATTTAATCAACCCCTATAGGTATGCTTGGGGTGGAAACTAGATTTATGCAACAGAGCATGTCTGTCTGTTTCCTTAAAGAAAACTCTTGTTGCCAATGATTTAGTCCCCCCTGCCTCGGGTCTAAAAAACACCTGTGTGTCTAAAAACTCTAGTTTCTCATCCTGTTTATTGTGAGTGATAGTGATTGCTGGGTGGTGTGTATTTAAAACCTCCAGAAAGGATTCAAACTCTAGGGCAGAATGGCTCCAGATGCCAAAGATGTCGTCAAGATATCTGTAATAGAGTAATGGTAGGGTCTGACATTTTATAAAAGCAGTTTCCTCCCAAAAACACATATACAGGTTGGCAAAAGCAGGGGCAAATTTTTTGCCCATTGCTGTTCCATGTATCTGGAGGTAATACTTTCCATTAAACTCAAAGTCATTCCTAGTCAAACTTAGTTCCAATAGATCCAGTACAGCTTTATCCGGACGTTTAGGGTCTGGAAATCTACTAAAGGAGTGTCTGACTGCTTGAAGGCCCAGGGCCGTATCGATGTTTGTGTACAGTGAGTTGATATCCACAGAAAATAAGAAAGCCCCCTCAGGTATTTTGAAATTTTTGAGTTTATTCACAAAGTCATATGTGTCCTTCACATAACTGGCGTGTTTCTGGGAAAGGGGTTAATGTAGAGGGTTAGGGTTAGGGTTAGGGTTAGGGTTAGGGTTAGGGTTAGGGTTAGGGTTAGGGTTAGGGTTAGGTGAGGGACCAATTAAAACACTAAAAGTGTGTTAAAATGTGCACGGGCACAGGGGCTATATAAAACTATCTTCCCCTTATATTCTTATAAAATCATAAAAAGAATGAGGGACAAAGACAGGACAAGACAAACAAGGGGGGAGGGTTTGGTGTTTTGGCACCTGTGCCACTGTGGTTAAGTTTAGGCACAGGTGCCACTGAGGTTAGGGTTAGGGTTTGTGTAAAGGGGTAGGGGATCCTTTATAGAGGGAGGGGAATAGGGTGAAGTGTTTTGGCACCTGTGCCACTGTGGTTAAGTTTAGGCACAGGTGCCACTGAGGTTAAGTTTAGGCACCTGTGCCACTGATGTTAGGTTTAGGCACAGGTGCCACTGAGGTTAAGGTTAGGGTTTGCGTAAAGGGGCAGGGGGCCCTAAATAGAGGGGAGGGAAATCGGGTGAAGTGTTTTGGCACCTGTGCTGCTAAGGTTAAGTTTAGGCACAGGTGCCATTGAGGTTAAGTTTAGGCACCTGTGCCACTGATGTTAGGTTTAGGCACAGGTGCCACTGAGGTTATGTTTAGGGCTAGTGGGGTTGGGACCACTGTAAAGTGGCTGTATAAATACACTCGTAAAATAGCAATTAGAGAGGGGGTGTTTAAAAAGAGGATAAAACTGAGAAAAAGAGGGGGAAGAACACTGCTTGATCATCACAAACATAATACATATAATAAAAATATACAATAAGTGCTGAATGTACATATAATAAGTGCTAAAAACAATCATAAAATGATAAAATGATTCAATAAGTGCCACGACGTGACTGGGGCAGAGAAGACATCCCACCTGCATGCAGGAGATGAGATTAAGTGAGTAAAAACATAAAAAATATATAAAAGTAAATAAATATGTACAATACAGATCAAGACAGTGTTCTTTAACTCTCCTCCATTTGTCCTACATTCCCCAGATGCTGTCTGAGTGTACTTCCCTAAATTTCCACCAGATGGCGTGCAAACTGCAGGTATGGGAAGGGCTTTCTGATTACAGGCAAACACAGCTGGGATCAGGCTTTTATTGTGGAGCTTCAGGTGATTGTCCATTACGAACAGGTTGTGCCCGTAGTGGTGGAATGGAGTAACCGTTTAAAATAGTACGCAACCATTGTGAGGGGAGAAGAGCTGGAGTAATAAAGACTTCCGGAGGAAGAGAGGAGGATTCCTCCAATGAGGTAAGACAAGATGTTGCCTACAGGGAACGCACCTAAAAATTAAGACAATTAAAACATAGTAATAAGTGCTTTTGGTAAAAACAAGATAAGTGTCATGCATAAGTGCTATGTTGGATTTCACACCGTATAGGTGGAATAAAACAATAAAAGAACCAAATAAGTTTAATAAATATACACAAATAAATAAATTGGTGAAACCCTGCAGTCAACACCCTCCCCCCCGTCCTGACGATCCACCTCTCCTCCAACTCTGCCTCCAACACTCCAAGTAAGTGGTAAGGTACCAAGCAGTTTAAAACTTTTCATTTAACCCTGTTGGGTCAATGGTCCCTAATGCTCTGATCCATTTTCTTTCTGCCCTCTGTCTCTGTGGTCTGGACCAGTTTTTATTCGTCTCAAGACCGAAAACAGTTACATTCTCTACTGCGTGTGTTTGAAAGTGAGTGTACAGCACCGTGGTTTTATCCCTTTTGTCCATGTGATACAGGTGTTGTTTAAGACGAGCCCCTATTGTGTTTTTTGTTTCCCCAATATATAGCCTCATACACAAATTGCACCTAATCCCATAGACCGAGTTGGCCGTTTCCAACCCCATGTTCTGCCATATTGGAGCACCCAACCCCGAAAGTGTGTTCTGAAGGAACTTGAGTTTTAAAAGGTATTTGTCATTGCTCAGTAGTTTTTTCCGTTGTGTGAGACTGGAGCGGACCAGCATGTCTTTAAGGTTTTTATTTCTCCTATATGCTGATATCACTCTGAATTTCTCTAGAGCCCCGTTACCTTGTTGAGCCTGTTGGAAGTGGGATTTAAGTTGTGAGCTCAGTCCCACCAGGCTCTTAGAAAATGTGGCCACAAACGGTATAATAATGCGGTTGTCAATATCCTTTATATACCCTCCTTCATTTTCAAATATCTGTCTCACCTCAGTTTTTATTTCCCTTAGAAAACGTTTGGAGTAGCCCCGTGGGCCTAGAGCTCTGAAAAGCGTTCCGGTGGCCTTCTCCACATCCTCTGGTAAGGTACAGATACGATTAAACCGTATAAGTTGAGATTTAATCAACCCCCTATAGGTATGCTTGGGGTGGAAACTAGATTTATGCAACAGAGCATGTCTGTCTGTTTCCTTAAAGAAAACTCTTGTTGCCAATGATTTAGTCCCCCCTGCCTCGGGTCTAAAAAACACCTGTGTGTCTAAAAACTCTAGTTTCTCATCCTGTTTATTGTGAGTGATAGTGATTGCTGGGTGGTGTGTATTTAAAACCTCCAGAAAGGATTCAAACTCTAGGGCAGAATGGCTCCAGATGCCAAAGATGTCGTCAAGATATCTGTAATAGAGTAATGGTAGGGTCTGACATTTTATAAAAGCAGTTTCCTCCCAAAAACACATATACAGGTTGGCAAAAGCAGGGGCAAATTTTTTGCCCATTGCTGTTCCATGTATCTGGAGGTAATACTTTCCATTAAACTCAAAGTCATTCCTAGTCAAACTTAGTTCCAATAGATCCAGTACAGCTTTATCCGGACGTTTAGGGTCTGGAAATCTACTAAAGGAGTGTCTGACTGCTTGAAGGCCCAGGGCCGTATCGATGTTTGTGTACAGTGAGTTGATATCCACAGAAAATAAGAAAGCCCCCTCAGGTATTTTGAAATTTTTGAGTTTATTCACAAAGTCATATGTGTCCTTCACATAACTGGCGTGTTTCTGGGAAAGGGGGTTAATGTAGAAATCAACATATTCTGCCACTCGATACGACTCTGATCCACAGTCACTCACAATAGGACGGCCGCATGGAACCCGAAACGGGACGGTCCACTTCTCTGGAGCCTTATGGATTTTGGGAAGCAGATACAGTTGTCTAGGTCTGGGCACATCTGGACCCAACAGGTAGGACATTTGTTTTGCTGTGATAAAATGGCTATCATACAGCTCCACCAATATCTCCCGGATCATACCCTGTGTCTCAGTTTGAATGGAGTGAGGTAATGGGGCATAATGCTGGTGGTTGTCCAGCTGTCTATTTGCCTCCAACAGATATTGGACCCTATCCATGATGACAATTTGGGATCCCTTATCAGCCGGTTTTATAACAATGCTCTGATTGTTGCCAAGCTTTTTAATGGCATTTAATTGTTGGTGAGTGAGGTTCAAATTAGTCACTGGTTTGGGCCTGAACTTCCCAAAATAATGTAAATCCCTCCGTATGAGAGTCTGTATTGGGTTTGTGACTGATTCTAATGTGGGCTCCCAAGTGGAAGGGTTTGTAAAGGGCACATGTGCAAAGTCTGTATCATAATTAAAATGGTCTAGTATTTTTAACCTCCTGTGATAGGCATGTAGGTCCCTCCGGAGTTCCATGCGGTCGGTCTGTCTTGGGGTAGGAATAAAAGTGAGTCCTCGCTCCAAAACCTCCCCCTCTACCTCAGTAAGTATATAAGATAGAGAAAGGTTGGTGATGTTCGAGTGGGGAGCTGTCGTCAGACACTGTTCTCCCTTCACATGTTTAATTGATCCAGCCAGAATTGAAGGATCTCAGTGGCTGTCTCTGCTGTCCAGTGGACTGGATCTCGGGCCCGTGTGTGGAACCGGAGTTGATTCAGTTCCGGTAAATAATTACATTTCTCCAGAATTGTTTGATTTAGTTTCTTTAGGAGGGACTGCTGATCTCTTTCTAGTCTGTCTGAAAAATTGATTAGGGGAATGTAAAGGATTGCACTGGGGAATTTGATTTCACACACCTTCAGTAACTGTTGCAGTTGTTTCCAGGTGGTATTTGATGTCTGTCTGGAGAGGCAGTTGTTTAAGCCCGCCGACAGGATCACCTTCTCTGTGAGGGGGTTAGGTTCTAATTTTTCCAACACCCCCTTCAGGTGGTAAAAGGTGGCCCCTGGAAAGCTGTCAACCTGTAGCCGAGCATCACTGAAGGTTGGGATGCATGATAACTTTGAGTCTCCAATGACAATGATAGGTTTGACTATGTTTAACTCCCAGTCAAATATCTTTCTCCCTGTGTTAGGGTGTCTAAATGGCTCATGGCGAGTGGCTAGGACAGGCTCAGAAGGCAGGTGGGTTGTTTTAATGTTTGAAGGGGACTCAGATTGGGTTTCACTTTGCAAAGAATTCTCTTTTGTCTTGTGACCCATCATCATTTTTTGTCCTCCTGTTTTAACAGTAACCACTGCTTTAGCCTGTTCTGCCATCGCCCGGTGCCCTTGTTGTTCTGGCTCTGGAAGGGGTATAAAGGAGATTGTGTTACTACAGGGAACCACCACATTGGAGTAAAAAGGGTCGGTCACAGGACTGCCTAAAATTTCCCCAGCCAAAATCTCGCCCTCCCCAGACTTGGGGTTTTGAACTTGAGGACTAGATGCCCTACTGTTCTCCCCAGATGGTAAATCCTCATGGAGTGCAAAGCTGATGTTCTTAAAAGGACAGGGCTCAATCTCAATGACAGCCTGTACTGTGTGCAATGAAGAGGTTTTAATGGGAATTATGGTTGGTGTCACCTTACCATCTGTCCCTTCCAATCTAGGACTTGCTACTGCCTGAGCATATGAGGCATGTCTCAAAGGCTGAGAGACCTTGGGTAAGGGTGGGAACTCCACAGAAGCCAGAGTCACAGGTGTCTCGGTTGATGGAACTAACCGGGGAGCTAGTAGCATGGACCTCAGTGTATCTGCTGAAGTTGTAGTGAACTTACGCCTATACCTGGCTTTAGCCCAGACTACTGCCTTATTAAAGGCCTCCATATTAAAAGTCTGAAGTTCCTCCAATCCCTGTGCTATCACTGAGTCATAGTGTTCCCTTAATATACCCATATTGCCCTCCATCCACTGTGCAGTGTTCTGCCTGACCCTCTCCAAGGTGTGTTCATTAGGTGATGATGGTTTAATGAAAGCAGATAGCTTAGCAACCTGTCTAAGCATACCCGGGGGGCAAGAATCCACAGTTACAGACTTTGCCCAAACCTCGGAGTGGTGTAAGGCCTGTAGCAATTTAAAATATTTTTTGGTACTAACCAGGTCCACAGGTATAATGGGTCCATTTATGATCTGTCTCTTATTTGTGTTCCCTAAAGAGGCTGAGGAACACTCACCCAAAAGAGTATTCTGGGCCCTGTGCTCAACCCGGTTTCTGGGAGGGACAGCCATTTTGAAATCTGCTGTCTTAAAACTGGTTGATAAAACAATAACAGGTAAGATCAGAGTATATAAAATGAATACAAAACAGGTGTAATTCAATCTAAAACAAAACCATCGGACCCCAGGTAAGGGTGCTATAAGGGGGTTAGGGAGTACATAAGAACATAAAACACACAATTATTAATGACAATTTCAGGAACAAGAACTAGCAAACAGACTAGATCTTAAAACACTCACTTTTTCCTACACAGGTAGACTCCCAAAGAGGGAACCCTGACTCTCCTCTAACGGATGTTGGATGTCAGTTAAAAGTTCCTTTCTTTAAAATGGAAGTATAAAACTGGTGGTTGGACGTTAAAAACCAGGGGAAAATTAAAAGGATTTTAAGAAACACGTTGTCTTCAGTGTGCACACCATGTTCAGGATAGAATCTTACCCGGGTTTTCTACTCCATACTCACATCTGTAGAATGTTGGGTGGCCAACCCATGAGTAATGGAGGATAAAAACAATGATGATGTTAGTGTGCTCCTGCACTTGAAGTGTTTTAAAATGTTCTGAATCCTTTAGTTAAAATGTTCTGAGTCCCCAGCTTTAAAAAGAGAGTGTCCCAAAAGTCAATACAATTGCTTACATTTAAACAAAAAGAAAAGCGCTGCCTGACGTTTCGCCTATTCAGGCTTCATCAGAGGTAACAAGAGAAATCCTTGGACAGGAACTTTAAAAAGGGTTTCAAAGGGGAGGACCTATTGTGATGGTCACTGTTGATTGGTCCATGAGATGTTTTCCCCTAATTACTAGACATCTTTAAAATAAAAAAGGTCCCCAAAGAAGATGCTAGTGCCCCTATAGGTTGGGAAGACTCCATCCTGTTCTGTGAGGAGTCTTACAACCGGTTCTCGTTGCCTAATATTTACTCTTGTTAAAAAGGATATATATATATTTGAAATAAAAGGGTGATAAAAGCCAACCAGGCACAGGCTAGGTTAGGTGAGGGACCAATTAAAACACTAAAAGTGTGTTAAAATGTGCACGGGCACAGGGGCTATATAAAACTATCTTCCCCTTATATTCTTATAAAATCATAAAAAAGAATGAGGGACAAAGACAGGACAAGACAAACAAGGGGGGGGAGGGTTTGGTGTTTTGGCACCTGTGCCACTGTGGTTAAGTTTAGGCACAGGTGCCACTGAGGTTAGGGTTAGGGTTTGTGTAAAGGGGTAGGGGGATCCTTTATAGAGGGGAGGGGAATAGGGTGAAGTGTTTTGGCACCTGTGCCACTGTGGTTAAGTTTAGGCACAGGTGCCACTGAGGTTAAGTTTAGGCACCTGTGCCACTGATGTTAGGTTTAGGCACAGGTGCCACTGAGGTTAAGGTTAGGGTTTGCGTAAAGGGGCAGGGGGCCCTAAATAGAGGGGAGGGAAATCGGGTGAAGTGTTTTGGCACCTGTGCTGCTAAGGTTAAGTTTAGGCACAGGTGCCATTGAGGTTAAGTTTAGGCACCTGTGCCACTGATGTTAGGTTTAGGCACAGGTGCCACTGAGGTTATGTTTAGGGCTAGTGGGGTTGGGACCACTGTAAAGTGGCTGTATAAATACACTCGTAAAATAGCAATTAGAGAGGGGGTGTTTAAAAAGAGGATAAAACTGAGAAAAAGAGGGGGAAGAACACTGCTTGATCATCACAAACATAATACATATAATAAAAATATACAATAAGTGCTGAATGTACATATAATAAGTGCTAAAAACAATCATAAAATGATAAAATGATTCAATAAGTGCCACGACGTGACTGGGGCAGAGAAGACATCCCACCTGCATGCAGGAGATGAGATTAAGTGAGTAAAAACATAAAAAATATATAAAAGTAAATAAATATGTACAATACAGATCAAGACAGTGTTCTTTAACTCTCCTCCATTTGTCCTACATTCCCCCAGATGCTGTCTGAGTGTACTAAATTTCCACCAGATGGCGTGCAAACTGCAGGTATGGGAAGGGCTTTCTGATTACAGGCAAACACAGCTGGGATCAGGCTTTTATTGTGGAGCTTCAGGTGATTGTCCATTACGAACAGGTTGTGCCCGTAGTGGTGGAATGGAGTAACCGTTTAAAATAGTACGCAACCATTGTGAGGGGAGAAGAGCTGGAGTAATAAAGACTTCCGGAGGAAGAGAGGAGGATTCCTCCAATGAGGTAAGACAAGATGTTGCCTACAGGGAACGCACCTAAAAATTAAGACAATTAAAACATAGTAATAAGTGCTTTTGGTAAAAACAAGATAAGTGTCATGCATAAGTGCTATGTTGGATTTCACACAGTATAGGTGGAATAAAACAATAAAAGAACCAAATAAGTTTAATAAATATACACAAATAAATAAATTGGTGAAACCCTGCAGTCAACACCCTCCCCCCCGTCCTGACGATCCACCTCTCCTCCAACTCTGCCTCCAACACTCCAAGTAAGTGGTAAGGTACCAAGCAGTTTAAAACTTTTCATTTAACCCTGTTGGGTCAATGGTCCCTAATGCTCTGATCCATTTTCTTTCTGCCCTCTGTCTCTGTGGTCTGGACCAGTTTTTATTCGTCTCAAGACCGAAAACAGTTACATTCTCTACTGCGTGTGTTTGAAAGTGAGTGTACAGCACCGTGGTTTTATCCCTTTTGTCCATGTGATATAGGTGTTGTTTAAGACGAGCCCCTATTGTGTTTTTTGTTTCCCCAATATATAGCCTCATACACAAATTGCACCTAATCCCATAGACCGAGTTGGCCGTTTCCAACCCCATGTTCTGCCATATTGGAGCACCCAACCCCGAAAGTGTGTTCTGAAGGAACTTGAGTTTTAAAAGGTATTTGTCATTGCTCAGTAGTTTTTTCCGTTGTGTGAGACTGGAGCGGACCAGCATGTCTTTAAGGTTTTTATTTCTCCTATATGCTGATATCACTCTGAATTTCTCTAGAGCCCCGTTACCTTGTTGAGCCTGTTGGAAGTGGGATTTAAGTTGTGAGCTCAGTCCCACCAGGCTCTTAGAAAATGTGGCCACAAACGGTATAATAATGCGGTTGTCAATATCCTTTATATACCCTCCTTCATTTTCAAATATCTGTCTCACCTCAGTTTTTATTTCCCTTAGAAAACGTTTGGAGTAGCCCCGTGGGCCTAGAGCTCTGAAAAGCGTTCCGGTGGCCTTCTCCACATCCTCTGGTAAGGTACAGATACGATTAAACCGTATAAGTTGAGATTTAATCAACCCCTATAGGTATGCTTGGGGTGGAAACTAGATTTATGCAACAGAGCATGTCTGTCTGTTTCCTTAAAGAAAACTCTTGTTGCCAATGATTTAGTCCCCCCTGCCTCGGGTCTAAAAAACACCTGTGTGTCTAAAAACTCTAGTTTCTCATCCTGTTTATTGTGAGTGATAGTGATTGCTGGGTGGTGTGTATTTAAAACCTCCAGAAAGGATTCAAACTCTAGGGCAGAATGGCTCCAGATGCCAAAGATGTCGTCAAGATATATGTAATAGAGTAATGGTAGGGTCTGACATTTTATAAAAGCAGTTTCCTCCCAAAAACACATATACAGGTTGGCAAAAGCAGGGGCAAATTTTTTGCCCATTGCTGTTCCATGTATCTGGAGGTAATACTTTCCATTAAACTCAAAGTCATTCCTAGTCAAACTTAGTTCCAATAGATCCAGTACAGCTTTATCCGGACGTTTAGGGTCTGGAAATCTACTAAAGGAGTGTCTGACTGCTTGAAGGCCCAGGGCCGTATCGATGTTTGTGTACAGTGAGTTGATATCCACAGAAAATAAGAAAGCCCCCTCAGGTATTTTGAAATTTTTGAGTTTATTCACAAAGTCATATGTGTCCTTCACATAACTGGCGTGTTTCTGGGAAAGGGGTTAATGTAGAGGGTTAGGGTTAGGGTTAGGGTTAGGGTTAGGTGAGGGACCAATTAAAACACTAAAAGTGTGTTAAAATGTGCACGGGCACAGGGGCTATATAAAACTATCTTCCCCTTATATTCTTATAAAATTATAAAAAAGAATGAACGACAAAGACAGGACAAGACAAGACAAACAAGGGGGGGGGGGGGAAAGTTCGGTGTTTCGGCACCTGTGCCACTGTGGTTAAGTTTAGGCACAGGTGCCACTGAGGTTAGGGTTAGGTTTTGTGTAAAGGGGCAGGGGGATCCTTTATAGAGGGGAGGGAAATATGGTGATGTGTTTTGGCACCTGTGCTACTGAGGTTAAGTTTAGGCACAGGTGCCATTGAGGTTAAGTTTAGGCACCTGTGCCACTGATGTTAGGTTTAGGCACAGGTGCCACTGAGGTTAAGGTTAGGTTTTGTGTAAAGGGGCAGGGGGATCCTTTATAGAGGGGAGGGAAATATGGTGATGTGTTTTGGCACCTGTGCTACTGAGGTTAAGTTTAGGCACAGGTGCCATTGAGGTTAAGTTTAGGCACCTGTGCCACTGATGTTAGGTTTAGGCACAGGTGCCACTGAGGTTAAGGTTAGGGTTTGCGTAAAGGGGCAGGGGACCCTGAGTAGAGGGGAGGGAAATAGGGTGAAGAGTTTTGACACCTGTGCTGCTACGGTTAAGTTTAGGCACAAGGTGCCATTGAGGTTAAGTTTAGGCACCTGTGCCACTGATGTTAGGTTTAGGCACAGGTGCCACTGAGGTTAGGTTTAGGCACAGGTGCCACTGAGGTTATGGTTAGGGCTAGTGGGATTGGGACCACTGTAAAGTGGCTGTATAAATACACTCCTAAAATAGCAATTAGAGAGTGGGTGTTTAAAAAAAAAGGAAGAAAAAAAGAGGGGGAAGAACACTGCCTGATCATCATAAACACAATAAATATAATAAAAAATATATACAATAAGTGCTGAAGGTACATATAATAAGTGCTAAAAACAATCATAAAATGATAAAATGATTCAATAAGTGCCACAACGGGACTGGGGCAGAGAAGCCATCCCACCTGCATGCAGAAGATGAGATTAAGTGAGTAAAAACATTAAAAATATATAAAAATTAGTAAATATGTACAATACAGATCAAGACAGTGTTCCTTAACCCTCCTCCATTTGTCCTATATTCCCACCAGATGCCATCTGAGTGCAATTCCCGAAATTTCCACCAGATGGCATGCAAATTGCAGGTATGGAAGGGCTTTTTAATTGCAGGCAGACACAGCTGGGATCAGGTTTTTATTGTGGAGCTTCATGCGATTGCCCATTCCGAACAGGTTGTGCCCGTAATGGTGGAATGGAGTAACCGTTTAAAATAGTACGCAGCCATTGTGAGGGGAGAAGAGCTGGAGTAATAAAGACTTCCCGGAGGAAGAGAGGAGGATTCCTCCAACGAGGTAAGACAAGATGTTGCCCGCAGGGAACGCACCTAAAAGTTAAGGGTTAGGGTTAGGGTTAGGGTTAGGGTTAGGGTTAGGTTAGGGTTAGGGTTAGG